>CM052662.1:88827606-88919527 GCA_028533165.1 Leontopithecus rosalia
ATGAGATCTGATTATTTATAAGTGTGTGGCACACCCCCTCCATTCTCTTTTGCTCTCATGAATGGCTTAGCCCATCCCCTTTGGGATAAGTGAGCCCTTACTCTGAGTTCTCATGAGATCTGATTATTTATAAGTGTGTGGCACACCCCCTCCATTCTCTTTTGCTCTCATGAATGGCTTAGCCCATCCCCTTTGGGATAAGTGAGCCCTTACTCTGAGTTCTCATGAGATCTGATTATTTATAAGTTTGTGGCACACCCCCTCCATTCTCTTTTGCTCTGTTCTTGCCATGTGATGTGTTCTTGCCATGTGATGTGCCCTCTTTACCTTCTGCCATGATTGGAAGGTTCCTGAGGCTGCCCCAGAAGCAGATACCACTATGTTTCCTGTACAACCTGTAAAACCATGGGCCAACTCAACATATTTTCTTATAAATTACCTACTCTCAGATATTTCTTTATAGCAATGCAAGAATGGCATAATATAACAACCACTGGTGAGACTGTCACAATGTTTAGATAGTCCTGCCAGAAAGTGAGGCTCAGGCTATTAGAATGACAGCATCATTTCTTTTTTTAGATTCACTTTTATTAAAAAGAGACTAGGTCTCACTGTATTGCCCATACTGGTCTCAAACTCTTGGCTTTAAGCAGTCCTCTTGCCTCAGCCAAAAAGTGCTGGGATTGCAAGCATGAGCAACCCCTAGGTTCCCTTTTTATAGGAGAGGACAGAGATATAACAATATCTTTTCATAAGATCTGGTCAATATGTTCTGGAAAACCAACATCCAGATAAAGATACCAGACATTTCTATTATCCACAAAGTTCCAATATTCTTCCTTCTAGTGAATTCACAATGCCACCTAGGCAATTAGAGTTATAATATTTGCAACCGTAAATTGGTTTTCCCTTGTCTACAGAAAACATCTTTGTATAAATAAATACATACACATAGATACACGTATGTATCTTGGCAATGCCCATTTTTCTCAGCTCTTTCAATGCTCCATTCTCCTTAGCCTTCTATGTCATTGCATAGTCATTTGTATTGACATTTCCCCATTTGGATGTAGAATTATTCCTTGTGTATAGAATAACCCTCATAATAAATTTATTGGGAAGGGTGTCTTGTCAAGACAGAGTTAGAAGTTTCCTGTAATTTTTTTATATTGGGATGAAACTTTATTATTACTGTTTTAGAATTTCCTCTATTATCAGCTGTTTTTTTAAGTTGAACTTTATTTTTTAATTAACTGTAATATGAAAGTTTTTATTTCATAAAATAGAGGTAAATACAATTAACAATTTTAATGAAAATTTGTAGAATTCTGTATAGACCTGAGTTCTAAATCCAACTCTATGAGTAAGAATGTAGTACAAGATTGTGTCATATATGACAAACCACTTAAAATGTGACATATCCTCTTCAAAGAACAAAATAAAAGTACATTATATGCATTTAAGTATATCTTAAGGGTTTCTAAAATCAATATTTTACTATTAAATGTTGAGACATTTTTTAGATGAAGACTCTGAGTTAACTAAATTGTTCAAAGATGCAGTTTTCCTTTAGAAGAAAGTGGATTGCAAGCTGGTACTCTTTGACCTCATTTCCTTATCCTTATTCAAAATAAAGAAAATTCCATAATGTGAAGGAATGCAGAACAGCGGGCAATGCTGTTTTATAATTCTCTAGCATCTGGTTAAGCGCTCGAACTTGAGTATACAAAGGTTTATTTTGATTGAATATTTTCACTTCCAGAATTAAATAACTTAAGCAACAATGCTGACTGGTATGAGTCTTGATTATATTATCTTTTGACCTCTATAGACATTGGTCTTGTGGCAGGTTGTGGGATGTCTTAATTAGTTTCATGGCCTCCTTGCCATGGGCTTCCCCAGGACCATTGCCTCCTCCGTACCTGTACCAGTACTCTTTGGATAAACTCTGGACTGTGAAGTCCGTTAGTTCTGAGTGGAGCAGGTTCTCAGTGATGAACATTGCTTCTGAAATCAAAGCCCTTTGCCTCTTGGCTCGATGTATACAAATCAGGCCTCTCAACACTCCCCCAGAGCCTGTGGATAAGCAGCCTCAAAGTTAGAGCCACATGGTAAATTTAGACAGAAATGAGTTTCTTCTAGAAAAGGAAGAGGCTCTCCATCTGCCAGAGCCCTCCAAAGTGAAATTCACCCAGGCTGTAGTGAATTATAATTATCATTATAATTATTATTATTATTTGAGGTGGAGTCTTGTTTTGTCGCCAGGCTTGAGTGCAGTGGTGAGATCTTGACTCACTGCAACCTCCGCCTCCTGGGTTCAAGCGATTCTCCTGCTTCAGCCTCCTAAGTAACTGGGATTACAGGCACGTGCCACCATATCTGGCTAATTTTTCTATTTTTAGTAGAGACAGGGTTTCACCATGTTGGCCAGGGTGGTCTTGATCTTCTGACCTCGTGACCTACCGTCTTCAGCCTCCACAGTGCTGGGATTACAGGGGTGAGCCACCCTGCCTGGCTGGTAGTCAATTTTTAATACTGTCTTTCTGTCCGGTAAGAAAAAGCCCTGACCATCTGGGCAACTTGTCAGGACCTCACAATTCTGGCCATTCCAGTAATCTTTAGCTTCGTTTCATTTATATCTTCATGTACCACTTATAAAACTTTAAAAACCTATGTACACCAGGTTCCATGTTTCATATTTTATACTCTTACTGTCCTTATTCATCATAGCGGCTGCCTGTTTCCAGATTACCATTTTTGAAGACTTGAACAGCTAGATCATCTTCTTCCACTCATTATTAGCCAGTTTTACTATCATGTGGGTAATTTAACGTTTGTGTAAAACCCCATCCATACTCCTCATCTCTCAATTTATTTAACATCCTTTTTATTTTCTCCCCAGCATCAGGACCTGCACCGCACTAGTTTTAGTACCCCCACAGCAGCAACCTTTATTTTATAACAAATGTTGGAATGATTAGCTTTTCGAACTCTGAGATGAAATAGTTCTAAGTGATGGAACTTCCTATACTTTCAATTATCTTGCTCAATTATGCTTATTACACATTTCAGATAAATAAGAATGTGAATGTGAAGAAAAGGTAAGGAAAGGGATTAGAAGTCTTCATGAAGTCAGCTTTCACAGTTCAGCCTCCCTTCAACTGTTATAGACTAAGATAAATATTTCTTGCAATTTTTTTTACTTGAGTTTCATATTGCTACCAGAGAAATATTTTAAAGTAATTCTCATTCTTTCTCCCTATATATAAACATTTATTTAAAATTATTTCATTAAGTGATTCAATATGTTAATATTCTTAGCATTAAATAGCAATTAATTAAAATATTAAAATGTTATTACAATACAAAATAGAAATACAAATTCACCACAGTAAATCGGCCCCACCTTGGAGATTGCATTCTACTTTGTGCCCATTTCTCTTACAGTCAACCCATCTGAAAAATCCTAATTCTGAATCAAACCAACCACTGTTCATCTTCTCTGTACCCAGGCTGTGGAGCTCTGGTAGACAAAGAACCACAACTTTCAGATTTTATTATAAATATGTGTTTTCCATTTGAACTGAGTACTCAGTGCCACCAATTAATCTGTTTGTTTCCATAATTAGTTCCTTATCTTCCACAGTTAGGAATCCAATGCCTGCCTTCCTTCCTTCCTTCCTTCCTTCCTTCCTTCCTTCCTTCCTTCCTTCCTTCCTTCCTCCCTCCCTCCCTCCCTCCCTCCCTCCCTCCCTCCCTCCCTCCTTCCTTCCTTCCTTCCTTCCTTCCTTCCTTCTTTCTTTCTTTCTTCCTTTCTTTTTTTTTTTGAGACGGAGTTTCACTCTTGTTACCCAGGCTGGAGTGCAATGGCTCGATCTCGGCTCACCGCAACCTCCGCCTCCTGGGTTCAGGCAATTCTCCTGCCTCAGCCTCCTGAATAGCTGGGACTACAGGCATGCGCCACCATGCCCAGCTAATTTTTTGTATTTTTAGTAGAGACGGGGTTTCACCATGTTGACCAGGATGGTCTCGATCTCTTGACCTCGTGATCCACCCGCCTCGGCCTCCCAAAGTGCTGGGATTACAGGCGTGAGCCACTGCGCCCGGCCCTGCTTTCCCACTTTCTAACTGCTAACCTTCCTGTCTCCTCACTTTTATTCTCACTCTAGCTCCATTTTCACAGAGTATAAAGAAACGACCAAATAAACTCCTTCAACTCTCTGCCACCTTATCCATGTTTCTGAACCCTTTTCTTTCTTCCCATCATTAGAAAAGATTGCTCAAGACAGTCTCAGTTTATGCATATTGTCCAAGACTATTTACAGTACTTCCTTCCATTATTAAAACGTTACTGCTAATTATACTGGAAGCTATGCTCGTCTAACTTCTGCTCTCTAATATCATCAGAGTACTACCCTTTTTCTATTTATTATATTTTACTATATTTTTCTTATATCTTCAAACTTCTATTATCTTCTGGTTTTCTTCCATTAATATTTATGTTTATCTCATAGTAAAAAATAAAGGACTTTATGCCACAGTTTTGTCCGCTACCTCTCCTACTCAGCCTGCACTTAAAGAGTTAATGACATTTGCTTTTTTCATTTTCCTGCCACTTGTTATTACTGAATAACACATTGCAATTGAGAGTTTTCACCACAGCATTCCACAGAAACAATTTTTGTCAAGTAGGAATGACTTACTGAATCTACTCACCTTTGTCCCTTTTGCTATGTGACCTCTATTCCCCATGACTTCTTCCTTGAAAATAAGACACTACGCTCTTCTGGTTTTCCTCTATTTTGATAGTCATTGCTTCTTCTTTTTTTTTTTAATGAGTTCTTTTTCTGCTCATCCCTTAAATGTTAATATTTCCTCTGGTTTCTAGGTCCTCTTTTCTTCTTACCCTCTCTTACTTCTTGGGGTATTTAGTCTATGGCCATAGTTAGCACATATATGCTGTTGATTTGAAAAAATTACAACCTAGCTATTCTGCTAGATCTCTCTAGGATCTAGAGCTAGATCTTCTCCTCATCTTTGGACTCTGACCTACAATTGCCAGTGAGGCATATTCTCACAGATGGTACTCATCCATCCAGAACTTGACACATACAGTCTCCTGTCATTCCTTTCTCCTTTCTTTCCTTTATCCCTAATCCATTCTCCAATCCAGTCATCTTCCAATATTCCCTGATGTCCATTCCTGAAACCTGAGAAATACAAGTGCCTCATCATGTTTGCCTACGCTATTGCACCCCATAGCCAATCTCTCATCAGTTTTTAAAATTTTATCTGATTAGCAGTCTCAGATATTTTTGCTTATCTCCAACTTCAGAACCCCTATGATAGGCTAAGTGACCATCATTGCTTCTTGGATTATTCTGTTTCTAAAATACCACCCCCCATACGTAGCCAGAGAAATATTTATGAACACCAATCTCACCACCTTCCTGTAACATAACTGTTATGAATACTTGTTTCTCACTTCAGTACTTAATACGCTTAGAATGCCTGCAGGACTCTGCCCTTCTAGCCTCATCTTTTATTATTTAATCCTGCTTATTTCAGATGAATGAAACAACTTTTACTTCCCACATGAATTGTGCTCTCTGTAAATTTCTGTCCTTTTCACATACTGTTTTTTTTCAATTGAAAACTTAATCTCAGATTACATATAAACTCTTCGAGAAAGCGTTTCCTGATTCTACATATAGAGTTATTTCGATGTACTTTTCCTATAATTTGGAGAAATGGAACACATAAGAGACTTATATATATATATATATATATATAGTCTCTCCTTTATATATGTATACATAAAATCTCTTATTTGTTTAGCCTCTTCTATGACTTTATATAAAGTCTCTCATTTATATATGTATACATAAAGTCTCTTATTTGTGTAGCCTCTTATATCACACACACACACACACACACACACACACATATGTATATACATAGCCACATTTATAACCACATGCATAGAATTTGTGTGATATTCAGAAATGCAATGCAGGAGGGAAAAACTATATCCAAACAGCAAAAATGAAGAATGAATAATAGACATTTCTGTATTTTCAAGTCCCTCACTTGTGCACACTACTAGAGAAATCGCTCATCTCTTCAACATTTCTAATCCCCTCCAATATCCTCAAGCTGTCTTTCAAACCCATTAGCTTTCTCTTCTTTTCTCAGTTATCTAGTTATAATTTTTTATAGAGATTACTTTAACTGTATCTGAATCTGAGCCAATTCTAGTCATGATTTAAAGGTTATCTCTCCATAAGGCATTTTGCTAAGAAAAATAGTTCACTTTTTAAAAATAAATTTTTTTAAAAATGAAAAAATTGTGTTCCTAACATTAGTGTTAATATTTCTTTTTCTCTAAACTGCTCATCTGTATTTCCTACATAAAAATAAGCTATTTCACAGCTGAATCCACATCATGTTTTGCCATTATCTCACTAGCAACTTCTCAGTGTCTGGCCTATTTTAACATTAAATTCATATTTGTGTAATAAATTTTAAAAACTTTAAAAATATTGATACTCAGGAAAAGTTACCATGTACAATAAATGGTTTCTTAATTTTTTAAATTTTTTCTGTGATGACACAACTTAGACAATCTAACATTTCCAAGCATTTGTCTCAGTGAGTCATCTTAAAGGTTCACTGAGAATCATAAAAGGGTAGGATCACGAGGTTAAGAAATGGAGACCATCTTGGTCAACATGGTGAAACCCCGTCTCTACTAAAAATACAAAAAATTAGCTGGGCATGGTGGCCTGTGCCTGTAATCACAGCTACTCAGGGGGCTGAGGCAGGAGAATTGCCTGAACCCAGGAGGCGGAGGTTGTGGTGAGCCGAGATCGCGCCATTGCACTCCAGCCTGGGTAACAAGAGCAAAACTCCGTCTCAAAAAAAAAAAAAAAAAAGGGTAGGATGTAAAGCTCTTATAAGAGAAAACAATGATGCATGTTTATGTATTACTCTGTTTAGTCCTAGACTAAAACTGTGTAAATGTAACCATCTTAAAAATTTTTGCTCTATTAAGAATATTAATGAACACTCAAGACTGTAGGCATTTTAATGGTCAATGATGACTTCTGTAGACCATTTCACCCAATTATTATTTCTTTCTACCTCTATAATTATAGCATATATGCCAACCACAGTAGTTCCATCTAACTGTGGAATAAATAGTTCATCAAAGGCATAAATGAGTAATCATAATTTGTAACCGCATTGACAGTGTTTGAGCTGGAAATATAGTTTTTAAAATATTTTATCCAGAAGAACCTTTGGGTATGATTTAAATTTTGAATATCTTAAATGTTGCCTATATTACAACCTATTATAATGGCCTGTTTTTTATTATCTCAGAATGGTGCTGGAATTTTATACTAATTAGAATTTTAGTTTTATAATTACTCACGTTTTATAATACTTTTAATATTACATGTATTTTTCACAATATTCATTTTTGTCTATGTTTTATGAATTACTTTCACAGATTTAAAACAAAAATGCTGTCAATGTATTGTTTTCTGATTTATCTTTAGTTTTTAAGATTTCGTATATTCCTTTTTTTAAAATTGTAATTTAGGTTCTGGAATCCATGTGCAGATCATGCAGGATTGTTGCATAGGTATACACATGGCAATGTAGTTTGCTGCCTCCATCCCCCTGTCACCCACATCTGGAATCTCTCCCCATGTTATCCCTCCCCAACATCCCCACCCCATGCTGTCCCTCCCTTGCCCCCGCCAAAAGACCCCAGTGTATAATGCTCCTCTCCCTGTGTCCATGTGTTCTCACTGTTCAATACCCGCCAATGAGTGAGAACATGTGGTGTTTAATTTTCTGTTCTTGTGTCAATTTGCTGAGAATGATGGTTTCCAGATTCATCCATGTCCCTACAAAGGACACAATCATGTCATCTGCAAATAGAGACAAACTGACTTCCTCTTTTCCTAACTGAATACCCTTTATTATTTTTTTTCTTGCCTAATTGCTCTGGCTTCCAATACTATATTGAATAGGAGTGGTGAGAGAGGGCATCTTTGTCTAGTGCCAGATTTCAAAGGAAATGCTTCCAGTTTTTGCCCATTCAGTATGATATCAGCTGTGGGTTTGTCATAAATAGCTTTTAGTATATTGAGATACGTTCCATTGATACCTAGTTTATTGAGAGTTTTTAGCATAAAGGGCTGTTGAATTTTGTTGAAGGCCTTCACTGCATCTATTGAGATAATCATGTGGTTTCCGTCTTTGGTTCTGTTTATGTGGTGAATTACATTTATAGACTTGTGTATGTTAAACCAGTCTTGCATCCCTGGGATGAATCCTACCTGCTCATAATGGATAAGCTTTTTGATAAGCTGTTGCACTCGGTTTCCCAGTATTTTATTGAAGATTTTTGCATCAATGTTCATCATGGATATTGGCCTGAAGTTTTCTTTTCTTGTTGAGTCTCTGCCGGGTTTTGGTATCAGGATGATGTTGGTCTCATAAAATGATTTGGGAAGGATTCCCTCTTTTTGGATTATTTGGAATAGTTTCAGAAGGAATGGTACCAGCTCCTCTTTGTGTGTCTGGTAGAATTTGTCTGTGAATCCTTCTGGACATCGGCTTTTTTTGTGTGGTAGGCTCTTAATTGCTGCCTCAACTTCAGACCTTGTTATTGGTCTATTCAGAGTTTCAACTTCTTCCTGGTCTAGGCTTGGGAGGACATAAGTGTCCAGGAATTTATCAATTTCTTCCACGTTTACTGGTTCATGTGCATAGAGTTGTTTGTAGTAGTCTCTGATGGTGGTTTGTATTTCTGTGGAATCAGTGGTGATTTCCCCTTTATCATTTTTATTGCATCTATTTGGTTATTCTCTCTTTTCTTTTTTATTAATCTGGCTAGTGGTCTGTCTATTTTGTTGATCTTTTTAAAAAACCAGCTCCTGGATTTATTGATTCTTTGAAGGGTTTTTCGTGTCTCTATCTCCTTCAGTTCTGCTCTGATCTTAGTTATTTCTTGTCTTTTGCTAGGATTTGAGTTTTTTTGATCTTGCTCTTCTAGCTCTTTCAATTTTGATGTTAGGGTGTTGATTTTAGATCTTTCCTTGCTTCTCATGTGGGCATTTATTGCTTTAAATGTGTCCCAGAGATTCTGGTACATTGTGTCTTTGTTCTCATTGGTTTCAAAGAACATCTTTATTTCTGCCTTCATTTCATTGTTTATCTAGTTGACATTCAGGAGCCAGAGGTGTTTTGGTGGGTAATAGATATATTTTAAATCTTAATTTTGATGATAACTACACAAGTATACATATTTATTGAACTCATTAATTGTACACTTTAAAATGTATTTTATTTCTAGAAATCATACCTCAATAAAGTTACTTTAAGAAGAGATGATGACCAAAATGTACATAGTAAAAATAATCAGAATATAGAGCTAAAATATTGTAGAATCCTCTTAACAGTCATTATTTTAGAAAAAATAACACAATAAAAGCATTGTTCAAAAGACTACCGAAGGATCTAAAGTCACTAAAGAAGAATCAGACACAGAATGAAATCAAGAGGGGAAAAAGAAGTGGATAAGGAAGGATAGAATTATTTATACTAATAGATACTTTTCCATGTAAACAATGACTATGTTGTGTGGAAATAAAATCTGATTATGAAGAAAAATGATAATGTTCTGATAGTGCTTGCAGGGAATGAGATTTTTAGTAAGTAATGTCATTTAGAACAGGCTTGAAAGAATGTTCTCCTTGTACATCATACCAAACTGTCTTTTCAATAAAAAAGACATATGGCATTAATTATAAGATGGTTATGTGAAAGGTACATGTTAATTTTCATATGAAAGAAACTGCATAAAATAGTTTTACGACTACTATCATCATTATTATAACGCCTCCAAGATACTCGCCCAGCTTGGAAAAATAATTCAAATTTGATGTCACTTGCAGCATGATAAATCCAAGAGGTTGCTGTTTTCATATTGAGAATAATAGCCCCTTTTCTTTAAAATCAGCAGGAAAAATGGGAGAAAAATAAAATGCAAGTGCTGATATTTCTTGATTTTCCTAAGCACTGGCAGGTTGAAGAAGTAAGCCGTGTGTGTGTGTGTGTGTGTGTGTGTGTGTGTGTGTGTGTGTGTGTGTGTGAATAATTACTGGGTCCGAGCTATTCCTGCTTTCTTGTGATCTCAATTTGCACTTGAGACAAAAAGCTTTGGACGTAGGTTCAGACTTGTCAGGGATTTTTTCCTCTCATAGCCATGTGTTGTGAACATCTGCTTTTTGGGTTTAGGCTTTTCCCTTCTGATATATTTCTAGTATCTACTAGTTCTGTGCTACTTTGGCTGTTTACTCTGAGCTCCAACTCTGGCTGCATGGTTAAGGTATCCACTATGGCTGAGTCAAGCTCCTAAGACTCCTGGGTAACCCAACACCATGGGTAGAAAAGATATTAGCTAAGTTAGGATAGGATTCTTTTATATAGCTAGCTGAGAATAGTATTTCTCTGTTTAGTTAAAAAAACTTTTATAAAGTAATAAATTTATACATGCACATGACAATGAAATAAAATTGATAGAAATGATAAAATAAAATGGACAGAAAGGTTAAAACAAAATCTACAGAAAAGCTAAAATAAAAAGCTAGCAACTTCCAGTTTCAGCTTATTCCTTCAGTCTCCCTGTATCTCACTCCAGAAAAAACTATTGTTAATCTTTTCTATTTTCATTTATTTTTTGGATTATTTTCCTAGATATAAACAATAGGCACATAACACTGTTGATTGGCTATTTAGACATTATTGACTGAAAATGAAGACATTGCATTTACAGTCCAGTCTGTCATTCTTACCCCTCTATGCTTTATACTTAATGTGATTATTATTAATTTAGTCATAGTTTTCCCTAGATGTCTCTAGTTAACTTAAAGAAATTGCTTTTTTTCTTCCTTTAACTTCTTTTTTCCTTCCTTAGAACAGAGTCTTTATTTTCACACAGGCTGGAGTACAGTATCATGACCCTAGGTCACTATAGCCTCGACCTCCAGGGCTCAAGCGATCCTCCTGCCATAACCTCTCAAGTAGCTGGGACTACGGGTGCATGCCACAATGCTCAGCTTTTTAAAAGAACATTTTTGTAGAAAGAGGCTCTCTTTATATTGGCCAGGCTGCTCTTGAGCTCCTGGCCTGAAGGGATCCTCTCACTGTGGCCTCCTAAAGTGCTGGGATTACTGGCCTCATGAATTCTTCAAACGTATCTTTATTATTTCTTCAAATATTTTCTTCTATCCATTTATCCTCTTCCTTTTTGAAGGGTCCTATTTTCAAGTTGATTACACATTTATTTCTAGTATCCATAGTTTTAGCTTTAATGTCTTTTTGTCACTTTTTCTTGCTGCCTGCCAAATAAGCAGATACCCAGTTTACTATTCTTCTTTCAGCTCTCCGTTTATTCTGCTGTTTGTTCCAAATATTGCACTCTTTAATTAATTTTATTAATGTCTATTTCTAATAACACCACTTGATTTTAAAGGTTTTGTTTTCATTACCAATCTATTTCTTTATATCTCAAATATATTTTGAAATGTTTATTTTAAATTCTTGTTTTCCCAATTTTCAGAATTTTGCATCAGATGGTATTTCAGTTTACAGTTGTTTTTAGTTTACTTTCTTTTGGCCACCTATATTCCCCTGAAACATCAACTATATCACATAATAGTGTATACTGAGGAAGAAGTGTGCATTGAAATCATGCCTCAATAAGATTTTGAAAGGAGGAAGATGATATTGAGGGCAGAGGACCAAGCCCATGAAAACAGTGTTAATCACTGCACTCTGCTGGCTTTCCCCTGCGCAACTCCTTAGGTCTGCGTTTTGCTTTAGGGAGAAACAGCATTGGCCAGAGCAGACTTCCTAGGTTGAAATCCCTAGATTTGGTTTTTAAAAGGATAGGCTGGATGAAAGATTTTTTAAGCAATGCTAGCCAGTCCACATTTGCTTTAATCAGTTTCTTGTGACAACAGAGCTTTTGCACAACCCAAATTTTCCCTTTAAATACTAGCATTGTGGTTTCTGAGGATTTATGTGGTAT
This sequence comes from Leontopithecus rosalia, assembly GCA_028533165.1. Classification (NCBI taxonomy): domain Eukaryota; kingdom Metazoa; phylum Chordata; class Mammalia; order Primates; family Cebidae; genus Leontopithecus; species Leontopithecus rosalia. Next base: position 88,839,716 of record CM052662.1, read on the forward strand.
AGTGTCAAAGAAAACCAGAGCCAGACAGAAGTTAAAGTGGTGAAGGCAAATTTCATTCAAGGCTATGGTAATAGGAGAAATGATGCCCCAGTACAGAACTGAGCACCATTCCTAATATAGTAGGGAGACATGGGGGATTTATAGCCAAGGAGCAGGGAAGTTGGTATGAAAAATTACCACGGGAAAACAACACGTCTGGGGACAATCCTGGCTGAACCAAACTAACAAAATTCCTGCTGAAGGCAGGCCAGGGGATAAGATGCCAAGGATGGGTTATGAGGAATTTTAACTAGATATTGAGAGCTATCAGGTCAAAAGAATGGGGAATTCTTTCTAAACTGACTTGGCAAATCCCTATAGAACAAATCCCTATAGAACTTCTGCAAATCCCTATAGAACAAAGTTTGAAAACCACTGCAGTAACAGTGAAGACTCACAAGAGGTGTAAGAAGAGTGTAGCAAATTTAGAAAAAATTGCTCTGCCAAACTGGTTGAGTAAAAGTCATGAAGATCACATAGGGAGCTACTGTCTACAGGAGAAAATGACGATTTAAACTGAAGTAACAGCAGAAGCAGAGGGAGAAATTAGCACTATTTAATATATGTGAACGTCCTATTAATTCATTGAATTACTAGAGTGTGACAGATATCCCTACCTTCATTATCTTCATTTTCATGGAGGAAAAAAAGATAACTTTCAAATAAATGATACATATTGCTATTTAATATGTGTGTGTGTGTGTGTGTGTTTTAGAGAAAAGTAAGTTAGAGAATATGGATATGGAATCCCAAGGGTAAAAACCTCAACGAGAAAGTCAAGAAAAGGTTCAGTTAGAAGCTGATATTTGAACAAAGACACAAAGTAGATCAGAGAGCCAACTATGGTAATGCAAGGATGGAATAAAATTCTTGACAAGCGAGGAGTGGGTGAAAGGCCCTGAGACAGGAACAGGTCTAGTTGTCTGAGAAATGAAAATAATGCTGTTGTTACTGGAGCATGGCATGTGAGGGAACAAATGTCAGAGAGAGGATCAAGAGAGAACCAGGGATCAGATTGTGTAGGTAACTTGGAGGTCTCTGTAAATTGGCAAGATCAGAAAATTCTGATGGAGGGATTTGAATAGATGAATGACTTACCTTTTAAGAGGCTTGCTGTGAATATTGTGTTGAGAATACACTACATGGAAAAAAAGACGCCAAGATAGAAACCTTTTTCAAGTTAGAGATTGTCGTAGCTTGGTACAGGGAGGTAGCAGAAGTGATGGGAAATGATCACATTCTGGATGCAAAGTAAAGCTAGCAGTATTTGCGTGAAAAGTGATGGAAGATGTGAAAAAAAGGGGAAGCAAGAATATCTTCAAGACTTTTGGACTGAAAGACGAAAGAATAAGGTAGCCAACTGCTGAGCTGGATAAGAGTGTAGAAGTGGAAAGAGTCTTGGAGAAGATTAATTCAGTTTGGCGTGTTAAATTTGATACGCTCATTAGACATCCAAGTCATATGTTAGGTACGCAATTGTAGCTATAAGTCTGAAATTCAGGGAAAAGTTTAGGTTGTAGATTTACATTTTCAATCCATAAACATACAGATGGCACTGAAAGCACAAGATTAAATGAGGCCATCAAGAAAACAAGTATGAGAAGAAAAAAAAGTTTATCCAAGAATTGAATCCTAGGGCATTCCAAGGTTTATTTAAGTCAGGAGAATGAGGAAGAACCATGAAATGAAACTGAGAATGAGTTAGGAAGAGTTTCCTGTCCAGACAGCCAAGTGAAGAAAGTGTTTCTAGGAAAAGGGAGTGATTGAAAAACAGCATCAAATCTCTCTCTCTGTGTCTCTCTGTCTCTCTCTCTCTCTCTGTATATATATATATATATATACATATGTATATGTGTATATATACAGAATGTGATCATTTCCCATACATATACATATGTATATATGTATATATATACATATGTATGTATATATATGTATATATGTATATATGTATGTGTATATATATGTATGTGTATATATATACATATATATGTATATATATATAAGATATATATAAGAATATATATATAACTTATATATATATAAGAACTTAGAATTGTTTGTTGTGTTTAACAGTGTGGGTAGAGATTCTGACCTTGGCAAGAACTGTTTCAGTGGAACTAAAAGACTAGAAAAGGAGCTGGAGATAACTCTTATATTGACAGATTTTTATTTATTTAATAGACGGTATTTAGAGCAGTTTTCAGTTCACAGAAAAATTGAGCTGGAAAGTACAAAGATTTTTCAAACATATCCAAACTCCTCACACATGTCCATATCCTCCTTCATTATCAACATTCCTTATTAGAATGGTAATTTGTTACAACTGATGAATCTGCATTGACACATCATTATTTTCCAGAGTTCTTATTTACATTATGTAAGCTTGGTGTACATTTTGCAGGTCTGAACAAATGTATAATGACATGTATCTAACATTACAACATCATACAGAGTCATCTCATTCCTCTAAAATCCTCTGTGCTCCACTTATTTATCATTCCCTTTCCCCTAATCCCTGGCAGAAACTGATCTTTTTATTGTCTACATAGTTTTGTCAGTTTTTAAAAATATATAAAATATTACATAAAATGAACAAAATATTACATAAAGACATGAACAAGTTTGTATTGAGATAATGGTTACATGGTAAAGATAGAACATTGTTACCGTGTTCGCAAGGACAATTGCTGGATCAGTGTTACAGAGGAAGTTACTGAGCTTTGTTTTGGACACTTGGAATTTTTTTAAAAAATTGGCCGGGTGCGGTGGCTCAAGCCTGTAATCCCAGCACTTTGGGAGGCCGAGGCGGGTGGATCACGAGGTCAAGAGATCGAGACCATCCTGGTCAACATGGTGAAACCCCATCTCTACTAAAAATACAAAAAGTTAGCTGGGCATGGTGGCGCGTGCCTGTAATCCCAGCTGCTCAGGAGGCTGAGGCAGGAGAATTGCCTGAACCCAGGAGGCGGAGGTTGCGGTGAGCCGAGATCGCGCCATTGCACCCCAGCCTGGGTAATAAGAGCGAAACTCCGTCTCAAAAAAAAAATAAATAAATAAAAATTAAAATTATAAACAAATTACATCTATTTTCTCAGAGAATGTAAAGTAAGGTCATAAACCAAAAGTGCAGATGGTGACGTGTGTTTTTGATATTTGAGGAAAGGAAACAAAATAACTCTTTAGGAAAATGAGAGAGTAATTGACTCTAATACAAAACCATGAGTTACACAATTAAAATTATATATTTTGTCTTATTCCTTAGGTCTTTCTTTCAAATCATATTTTATAACCCCAACTACTTTTACAAGCAAATACATGAGGTAACTCCTCAAAGGCCTTCCTTTTACTGATGTAACCTCTGAGAACCATCACTTGGTGATTTTAATTTAAATGTAAGTTCTAAATAAGTTGAATACTGAAACTAAACTATGGGCATGATTAATTCAATGATACCCCTGTCAAAAGCAAGACATGCAAATACGAAGTCATAGAAAAGGATACTGCTATGAGAAATTCACAACTTCAGCTCAAATTCGGTCATGAATGGCCATTTATAAACAACTTTATTTGTATAGTAAGGCAGAATGCATAAGTGCATAAGCCAAGTTCTCCTTATGAGAGAAGGAAGTTACATATCGAGAAAGGATGAAAGCTAGAATAAACTTTGTGGTATAGGATTGAAATCATTAATATCAATATGAGTTTCAGTTTGTAAAATACATACATAGACCACTGATAGGAAAACAGATCAATGCAGATGTATGTGGGTGCGTGAAGGATGTGTGTGTATGTGATTTTCTGACACTGTCCTTAGAAGGGCCTAAAACGATTGACACTCCAGTGGTGGACACACTCTCCACACTTACCGTAGTTTCTATTGATAATTCTCTAATTAAAGGAACCAGGGCTCCTTGTAGAAATGCTTTATTTCAAGAATGGAGCAAGAAAAAAATACAAGATAAATCCAGAGCACCTTATAGTTCTGGAAACTAAGTAAGTATTCAAAATAAGCTGGGGCTCACAAAAAAGGAGAAAGGAGCCAATCTAAAAGAGATCTTAATTTCAAAGTTGGAACAATTATGCAATAGAAGATATAATAATAGTATTGGATCATAACCTCTAGAATAAAATAAATATTCATAATATAAATAAATAATTTAATAAACAGAGAAGAGGGAGAGTGTCTCCTTACAAAAGAATTCCAATTAATAAATGTAGAAGAAAAAAGTGACAGAATCACCACCAGAAACACAGCGATGATTGTTGCATATAAGATGTATTGAAGGTTGCTAAAAGCAGTGGGTGAAGGTTTGAGAAAAAGCAGAATATTTACATACCCACATATATCTTCCAAGATATTGATTACTTGCAAATGAAAACATAGTAATTTTACAATATAAAAACTAGCTGACATCACCTTAAGTTTCTGTTGCTCTACATTTTCACCAGCAGTTTGTGTTATCAATGTTATGTCATTTTCTGTACCAGGATCAGATCTAGAATTCCGTATTTAATTTACTTCTTGTGTCCCTTTGGCTTCTTCCAATCTCTAACAATTCTGTCTTCTTACTTTGCCTTTTATAACCTCGATCTTTCTGAAGAATGTTGGTAGGCTATCTTGCAGAATGTCTCTTAATTTGGGTTTATATGCTGTTTTCTCATGATGAGATTGAGTTCTGTCTTTGCTTCAGCAAGAATACTGTAAAACGTGTGTAGTGGTATTTCACTGCTGTTTTCATTTGCAACTCTTTAATGACATATGGTATTGAGCATCTTTTTATAAGCTTATTTTATGTCTGTATGTGTTCTTGGTAAGGGGAGATCTTTTAAATCTTTCTCAGTTTTAAATCGGGTTCTCTGTTTTCTTATTGAGAGTTTGAATTATTTATATATTTTGATACTAGCCCTTTAACCAACATGTGTTTTAAAATGATTTCTTTCCAGTCTGTGGGTTGTCTTTCCATTCTCTCAATGAAGTTCAATATATATTTTTAATTTTTATTTTAGATTCAAGCGATACATGTGGTGGTTTGTTACAAGGGTATATTGTGTGATGCTGAGGACTGGGGTTTGACAAAACCAATCACCCAGGTAGTGAGTATAGCATTCAATAGGTAGTTGTTCAGTCCTTGCCCCTCTTCCTCCTTCTCCTAGTACCTGGTGTCTCTTGTTGCCAGCTTCATGTCCATGTCTACCCAAAGTTTAGCTCCCACTTATAAGTGAGAATATGCAGTATTTGGTTTTCTGTTTCTGCATTTATTTGTGATAGGATAATGGCCTCCAGCTTGCTTCATGTTGCTGCAAAGGACATGATTTCATTCTGTTTATGGCTGTGTAGTTTTCCATGGTGCATATGTACCACATTTTTTTAATCCAGTTCACCACTGATGAGAACTTGGGTTGATTCCACGACTTTGCTATTGTAACTAGTGCTGCAATGAACATGTGGACATGTTGCTGCATGTGTCTTTTAGGTAGGACAATTTACTTTCCCTTGGGTATATTAGCAGTAATGGGATTGTTGAGTTGAATGGTGTTTCTGTTTTAAGTTCTCTGAGAAATCTAGAGTGTTTTTCACAGTGGCTGAACTGATTCACTTTTCCACCAATAGTATATAAGCATTCCCCTTACCTTGTGGTTTCATCTGTTATTATTTTGACTTTTTAGTAACAGCTATTCTGACTAGTGTATCTTACTGTAGTTTTGATTTGCATTTCTCTGATGATTAGTGATGATGAGTATTTTTTCACGTTTGTTAGCTGCTTGTATGTCTTCCTAATGGGGTTATCTTTTGTTGCTGATTTGTTTGTTTCTTATAGATTTTAGATATTAGGCCTTTGTCAGATACATAGTTTATAAATATTTTCTCTCATTCTATAAGCTATCTATTTACTCTGTTGATACTTTCTTTTGGTATGCAGATGCTCTTCAGTTTAATGGGCTCTCACTTGTCAATTTTTGGTTTTGTTGCAATTGCTTTTGAGGACAATTAAATTCTTTGCCAAGGCTGATGTCAAAGAGTATTTCCTACATTTTCTTCTAGTTTTTATAGTTTGAGGTCTTACATTTAAGTCTTTAATCCATCTTGAGTTAGTTTTTGTATATGGTAAAATGCTGGGGTTTAGTTTCCTTCCTCTGCATATGGGCAGTCAGTTATCCCAGTACCACTTACTGAATAGGGAGTTCTTTCCCTATTGTTTGTTTGTTTATTTATTTATTTATTTTGAGACGGAGTTTCACTTTTGTTACCCAGGCTGGAGTGCAATGGCGCTATCTCGGCTCACCGCAACCTCCGCCTCCTGGGTTCAGGCAATTCTCCTGCCTCAGCCTCCCGAGTAGCTGGGATTACAGGCACGCGCCACCATGCCCAGCTAATTTTCTGTATCTTTAGTAGAGTCGGGGTTTCACCATGTTGACCAGAATGGTCTTGATCTCTTGACCTCGTGATCTACCCACCTCAGCCTCCCAAAGTGCTGGTATTACAGGCGTGAGCCACCGCACCCGGCCCCTTATTGTTTATTTTTGTCGAATTTATAGAAGATCAGATGGTTGTAGCTGTACAAATTCAACACTATTCCTATCAAACTACCAACATTATTTTTCATAGAATTAGAAAATACTATTCTGAAATTCATGTGGAAACAAAAAACCCAAGTAGCCAAATAAATTCCAGGCCAAAGGAACAAAGCTAGAAGCATCATATTACCTGACTTCAAACTTCAAACTATACTATAAGGCAACCATAACCAAAATAGCATGGAACTGAAACAAAATCATACATAGAGGCCAATGGAACAGAATAGAAAACCAAGAAGTTTGATACTTTTAATGGACTTTATTTTTAGAGCAGTTTTAGGTTCACAGCAAAAGGTACAAGTATTTCCCATACACCCACTACTCCTATACATACGTAACTCCCCACCAGAGTGGCACATTTGATACAATTGCTGAACCTACATTAACTTGTCATTATCATCTAAAGTTTATACTTTTATTGGGGTTCACTGTCAGTGTAGTACACTTTATGGGTGTAGACAACATGTAGCCAACGTCATAGTATCATACAGAGTAGTTTCGTTGCCCTAAAAATCCTTTGTGCTCTGCTGATTCATCACTTTTCTACTCTTACCTTCTTACTGTGTATGTTTTCTTTTCTTCAATGATAGAAGAGTATCCCTCATAAGTATAATTGACATATAATGTTTCAAGTGACAACACAAATAGAAATTTGCTTGATTTGTTCATATTTTGTTCTCAGCAATATGACTGTGTCAACAATAATTCTTAACTTTGAAATAATAAGCAAGAACTTTGTTTTTTGCTGTTTTGAAAGGTATATTACATTTGAGACAGGTTGGGAATGATCACAAAGTGTTGTAGCAGCTGACAGTGAAATCAATTAATAATTGGCTTTCATACTTATATACTTATGCATAGATTGTTATAATAAACAAAAGCAACCAAAATGAATAAAATTTTAATAACATTTTTCCTGTAAAACATTGAAATACATAAATTATGATAATAAGAGACAAAATTGAATATATCAAGATTTTTATTGTGAAATTGAACCTCTTTTTGATTATTCTCTTTCAGTTAAATAGGGAAAGATGAAAATGGTATTGTAAAACTCAAATATTGAGATTTAAAGAAAATTTCATTAAAAAAGTAAAGTTCATAAGAAGAAAAAGTTAACATCTATAAATAAGAATGCTGAAGATGGTGTTTTCAACATAACATTATTTTGACAAAAAATTTTCATATGACTGTAATTTTAAGGGATTGCATCCTCAAAATTTATTACAAATCTATTTTTCTAAAAAGAGAAACAATGAGAATGAAATGATTGTTTCATAACTTAATGAATCAATTCTGTATACAACTTAATTTGTTTTTTACATGTCAAAATAAAGAAACATGAGTAATAAACAATAACAAATAATATTATGTGATCAAATATCTAATCAAAACTTCCAAAAATGGATTGTTTACCAATAAAGAAATATTCAAAGGAAAATGATATATACTGAATAGATATTCTGATTTTGTCACTGAGTTTCTTTATTTTCTCTAAGCACAAACTTAACTCTCTTTTATGCCTCAAAGCCAGTGCAACAGTAAGATTTTTCTAGGTTACAGACAAGGAAATAGGTTTCTGGATAACTCATAGGTTTTCTTTTGCAAATTTATCAAAATTTCCAGAATATATTGTGGATTAGATTTTGTCTCCAGCTGAACTCAACATACATTGGTAAAGAAAAAGCCTGTCATCAATATAGAGTGAGAAGAAACTATGATAACCTGTGACTTCTAGAAGTGAAAGTACTTTGAGAGTCTTTGTAATATTTATCACTAACAAAGAAATAAGGAAATTTATTTAATAGTGGGTGAGTTAGGGAGTGAAGTGAAATTAGAAATCTGACTCCAGCAAATTAGTCATACATATCTCTTAGTAATATGAGAGTAGGACTGGTAGAAGCAAATTCAGGTCTGGATTAGTGTTCTATATGGATCACTTTGAAGGCTAACCTATGACTTTGAAGGCTAATGGCCCTGTTCTAGAAGGGCTGAGTTGGTTGGAAATCAGAACGCAGATTCAACAGAAAGAAATTTGAAGACTGAGGACCTTAATTCCATGAACTTTTATTCATTGATGGTATACTATCATACACCCAACATGTGAATATAATTTTCGTGAAAATGTGTTCTAAGATAATTTGATTTTAATTCTAAGTAAAAACTTAAGAAAATTATTCCAGTATTGCCTCAATCTAAAATTACTGCTTGGGAGAACTGTTCTGGAGGTGGAAACTGCATACATTCTACATGAAAATATCTCAACTTCAGCCCTTGTTATTGGTCTGTTCAGGGTTTCAACTTCTTCCTGGTTTAGGCTTGGGAGTGTCCAGGTATTTATCCATTTCTTCCAGGCTTACTGGTTTATGTGCATAGAGTTGTTTATAGTAGTCTCTGAGGAGTGATTTACTTCCAATTATGTGCTCAATTTTAGAGTAGGTGCAATGCAGTGCTAAGAAGAATGTATATTCTGTGGATTTGAGGTGGAGATTTCTGTAGATGTCTATTAGGTCTGCTTGGTCCAGATCTGAGTTCAAGTCCTGGACGTGCTTGTTAATTTTCTGTCTCATCGATCTAATATTGACAGTGGAGTGATAAAGTCTCCCCCTATTATTGTATGGAAGTATAAGTCTCTTTGTAGGTTGTTAATAACTTGTTTTATGTGTCTGGATATTCCTGTATTAGGTGTGTATATATTTAGGATCTTTAGCTCTTGTTGCATTGATCCTTTTACCATTATGTAATACCCTTCTTTGTCTCTTTTGATCTTTGTTGGTTTAAAGTTTATTTAATCAGAAACTAGGATTGCAACTCCTGCTTCTTTTTGCTCTCCATTTGCTTGGAAAATCTTCCTCCATCCCTTTATTTTGAGCCTATGCGTGTCCTTACATGTGAGATGGGTTTCCTGAATATAGCACACTGATGACTTCTTATCCAATTTGCCAGTCTGTGTCTTTTGATTGGGGCATTTAGCCCATTGACATTTAAGGTTAATATTGTTATGTGTGAATTTGATCCTGCCGTTTTGATGCTAGCTGGATGTTTTGCCTGTTAGTTGAAGCAGTTTCTTCATTTTGTCGATGGTCTTTACCATTTGGTATGTTTTTAGAGTGGCTGGTATTGGTTGTTCCTTTCCTTGTTTAGTGCTTCTTTCAGGAACTCTTGTAAGGCAGGCCTGGTGGTGAGGACATCTCTCAGCAATTGCTTGTCCATAAAGGATTTTATTTCTCCTTCATTTATGAAGCTTAGCTTGGTTGGATATGAAATTCTAGGTTGAAAATTTGAGGCAGCAAACTACATTGCCACATATGTACCTATGCAACAATCCTGCTTGATCTGCACATGTACCCCAGAACCTAAAGTACAATAAAATATATAAATTTAAAAAGGGAAGAAAGAAAATATTAAATCAAGTGATTGCAAAAAGCCTTCATTGGGAAAAAGTATAATTCATTGGAAGGGTTATTTAAGGATGAAGATAAAAATGAGTGACTTTTTAATTTATCTTTCTTTAACTTTCTTCTTCTTACTCTTTTCTATTGCCACTCCCTTCTTCCATCCAGGCTTAATGCCTCCTTCAGTGTTACTCTGAAAGTGATCACTTGCTAGATGCACGTTCTTAGCCCTCACTGCACAATGGAATCAGCCGAGGAGCATACCTACTCAAGGCAAATTAAGTCAGAATCTCAGGGAGGGTGACACTTGATACTTGTGTTTTAATCAGCCCTCTTATTGATTGTAATGTGCAGGCAAATTTGCAAAACTACCTTCTTAGGTGGAGTTAGCACCATAAGTCAAAAGGTTTTTACAAATTAAACACCTATGGTTGACTCAGCAATTGCCTCAGTATTATTGGCAAGTAAAAGCAGCATAAATGCAAGGCTTTGCCATCATGTTTCTTATGAATTTGTTGCAGTTGAAAACTGAGATGTATAAAAATAATTTCTATAATCTAAGTTAATAAGTAACCATGTTCGGCATTAGCTATTTGTTAAGGAAATATGTAAAATAATTTGTGATCCATTGACAAAGTGTGGCTTTGGTTGGACTTACATTCATTAATATATCAGTTACAAGCTGTACCTAAGAAATCTGCTTTTCATAAAAGTTATAATTCTCTACACTTTTGAATAGTGTTCGTTTTTATTTTTAAAAAGCAATATTTCGTTCAGTTGAAATCTGGTATGTTTTCTGATTGGAAAAAAAAGAGTTGCAGTTGCAGCTTTTAAGATCTAGAAATTGTGCACACAACCTGAACATCAATTATTGGTTTAGAGTGCTTTGGATTAGGCACAAATTCAAGTTTTAGCTTTGCAACTTACTAGTTTTGCTTTCCTGATCAAGTCATTTAACCTCTTTGTATTTTTATCCTCTCATCTATAAAATGGAGATAAGATAGTAATATTCCTACCTTATCAAGATGTTGTGAGGAATAGCTGACTTAGAGTTCCTGGCATATGGAAAGTAACATGTAAGTGTTAACCAGTATGTTAAAGTTTTTCATGTTTTACCATTTTGAAAGGCTATAAATATTTATTCATCTTGTCAATACAAATGCTATATTGGAAAATATTGTGCAACCATTTGCTTTATATTTATATTGCTGCAAAACTTAATTGAATTATCATAATATGGGTATTTCCTAGGGAGTAAATTATGAATGTGATTTTCTATTATTTCTTAGATAAAAATAGACTGACGATCATTGGCATAGGCCAAAAACGATTTGGGAAGGAAGAAATCAGATTGGTATGGGCTGGCATACTTCATTGAATACTCATCCAAAAGATAATGAGTTAAAGCATTGAAAGCATGTGGAATTTGATTAATCAAGAAAGCAGTGGAAAGGGGTTGCTGATGCACCTCAGAAGTCAGCTTGACTGTGAAATAATATGCATTGAACCAGGTATCATAATTGTCCCTTTGATCTTAATCTAAGGCTGGATTTTTTACATGAAAAAGCAATAGAGAAAGTACCCATATTACATATGTATTTACAAGCAGACAAAGAGTTCATTAGCATATGCCCAAATTGCTCTTCACATGCAATACACTGCAGTTGACAAAACATCAACATATCCACAATTAATCAGTAATATTATGATTAAAAATGCACTACCAACAATAGATTTTCTATATTATGACATTCAAAAGGTCATTCTGAATAATTACAAAATATATGAGAAGATCATAATCATTACCATAATCATTATCATAATGAGAAAATTATTCTTTGTTTAGCAGCCTAAGAGCTTGAGTTTTTCTATTATCCTAAGATATTATTTCTTTAATGCCATTAATCTTTTTAGAAAAGCCCACTTTCAGACACTTAGTTCCAGGGGTTCTAGTTCTGACTACAACTCTTATATATCCTAAACAGATGTTTAATTTTGAATAACTTACTAATATCTTAGGTTTCTTATTTTAAAAATAAGGGAAATTACATTATATAAACAACTCACAGGGTTGTAGAAAAGCAAATATGAAAGCATTTGAAGATATTCTGTGAAAATAATGTATAATTTTACATCTGTACATATGTATTTTTCTGGGATTGCTAAGTTTTGAGCTGAAAATATTCTCTTATTTCTAATTTTGGTATCATTTTGTATGCAATGAATGCATTTTTCATGGTAAACATCATTCTATGGGTAGCATCTAGGAATTGTCTGTCTTTTCTCTCATCAGCACCTAAGATAGTATGTAGCATATACCACGTGTTTTAAACATGTTGCTGCTTGAATAAATGTTAAAATGTGCAATATAGTGTAGTAAATTAAGTCCTGAAATTGAAAGCAGAAAGACCAGATTTAAACCCTACCTTTTCTGCTTATTGGCCTAATAACTTTGAGAAGAATCTTAAATTTTTTGAATCTTAATTTTCCTCAATGCTAGGGTAAGGACACTAGCATGAATTTACTAAAACTGTTGATATACCCTGGCAAAAGTACATAAAATTTAAATGAGCTTATTGACTTAATGAAGCCCATCCACTAACTTATTTTGCACAAAATATCTCTCTGTTTCTATATGATAACACATATTGAACACCTACTATGTGGCCAGACCCTGCCAGGCATTGGATTACAGCTAGAAACAATAAAGTTATGCTTTCTGAATTTCTGATGCTTATAATCTGTGAAGCGTTAAAGACATTCATAAAATAACCACACTAATAAATAAGAATTGCCATGAAGCAAAGAAATCTAATTCTTTGAAAGCACTGAAAAATTGATGGTCAGAAAAGACTTCCCAGGAACATAAAACTAGAACTGAGATTTTGAGAATGAGTAAAAATAACAGGTAAAGGTAGTGGTGGGGAAAATGTAATTTGTAAGGAGGGATTAGCCAGTGCACAGACCCTGTGGAAAGAAACAGCATGATCTACAAGAGAAAGTTTTAAAAAGACTGTTGTTCTGAAGAACAGAAAGAAAAGACTGGAAAAGCATGGAGGTGACAATGGGGAGGAAACCATGCCCTTTTACAGTCTAGTAGGGAGTTTAGTCTTTATTCTAGAAGTCGGAAAAATTCTCTGAAGTTCTGCCCAATGCCAAATTACATAATAAAATATCCTATACAACATTTTTCTGAGACCCTCAAAACATCTATATATTATTTCATTAAAAATATTTTCCATATTGTTTTTCAACATCGATTATGATAATGTTATTCAAAATCATTGAATAACAATGATTTTGTTATTTCTATGAGCCTTTGGTCAAGTCCAAAACAGGAAGAAAATGTTTTACATTTCAAAATAGTCATTTTCAAACTGTAATAATTGGGAAAACAAATTAGTAATTTTAGAAAAGTGAATTAAAACTTTGGTCTGGAAAACACCTATTCAACCACCTCCTTTTTACTTTATATAACTGTGATTATCCTTTCCACAAATCTACAATTGAAACACATACAAAAATAATCATAATATACAAATATTCACTAATTAAACCACCACGTATTCAATTAGTCCCCACTCAGACATTCCTCTTAGTTTAATGTAACATTGATCATCACCTATACACCAATAATTGGTCAACATTTAAATAAATCTCTTACAAATGTGCAAAAACACATCTAACTACTTTGTATTATCTAGCTGTCTATCATGAGCATTGGAAAAAAACTATCTAAAATGTAAATAAATTTCAAGCTTAAATTGTAATGCTTGCAACTGATACATGCTTTTAGAAAGTCCAAGCAAGTTATTTTGGAGATTCTCGGAAATACCAGGCAAAATACTAGCAAGATAGCAGTTTACACTTATTGAGCACTTACTATGTGTCAGGCACTGTCCTAAAATATACACCTATTTTTAGTTGTGACAGGAAATCTATGAAGAAGGTACTATATCCCCATTTTTAGATGGAGAAAATAATAATAAATATACAGAGATTAGTAACTTGTCTCTGTAATTTATATCAGAAGGACTGAGCTAGGCTTCAAATTCTGGCAATGTGAATCAGAGGACACAACACTCAACCGTCTCTTGTACTGGCAGAATTAAATCAGCTCAAAATAAATTAAAAAATAATGGTATGACTGATATTTAAAAACAGAATGACTTGAATGTAAAAGGATTAGAGAAAGCTCTCAAGGAAATTGATAAGGTCTTTGAATAATTTGAAGAAACTGTCATCTTTATTGTTGTGTTTTAAATGTTAAAATTTAAGAATATTTCATTAGGCTAATACACAATTTGGCTGGAATAACCACATATAAACAATTCATGATTTCCAGAACTTAATGTGCAGTCTAATTTTGTGAAGGGTATGACAAAGAAACCTAATTTTTAATAAAATTTAGCTTTACTTTTGAAGTCCTAAAGTTTTTTTCATTACTTACCAATAAGTTTCGGTCTGCATTTGTTGTGAATAATTTTGTTTGCTTTCAAATGTCTAACCCTCTACATAGTTGGTTTAACTCATTGCATGCAATGTGTGGAAGGCAATATATTGCCTTCCACTAAATAATCTAAGAAAAAATAGTGCTTTTTCTGTCATTGGCCTTATAGACACATATTCAGAATCAGCCAATCATTCAGTACTTCCTGGGATTTTGAATCTTGACGGAATAATGTGAAGTGGAGAGACAGCTGAGAAGGTTTACTGGGATGCGGGTGCTGCCTGAAGGGCAGTTGGGAGAGCCAAGGAGCAGCAGTGGGGACTGCTCGTGATGACAATACTGAGCAGAGCGGTGGCAGTGTTGCCATCAGTGTTTGACCTGGCAGTTCCTGTGGGCTGAACTTGGCAGCAGTTTTGCAGTTTAGTCATTCTTTCTTGCTTTTTGTCTATTTTCAAAGCCTTGGTTTACTCCAAGAAACAAACAGCAGGGGGAAGAAGACGTAAGAGAGATTCATTTGAGTAACATTCCTGAAGGCAATGAAGGGGGAATAAGCAGAAATAAGCCAGGAAAGTTTTGAGACTGCAGGTCTAAAGTTCATGAAAGGAGGGGAAGAAGGGGAAGTCAGGACTGAGTATTTCTGAGAGTTTTGGAATAACCAACTCAAGGGGATGCACCTGAGTAAAAGTTTCACATTAGAGGAATCCTACATGAACAGAAATGGCAGAACTTACCAATTGCATCTGCCCAGTGCTCAGTCATTGGCTGGGAGCAGAATGGAGGAAGTATTGTCTGATGTGAATGTGTGAATGTCAGGGTAGCTCAGGGATGTGGTTTCACAGCCAGCACATTGGTCTCTGAATTATCACTAATTTTACAAACGGTTGGTTGATACTGTTTCAGAAATGTTCTTTTTCAGGGCCGGGCGCGGTGGCTCAAGCCTGTAATCCCAGCACTTTGGGAGGCCGAGGCAGGTGGATCACGAGGTCAACAGATCGAGACCATCCTGGTCAACATGGTGAAACCCCGCCTCTACTAAAGTTACAAAAAATTAGCTGGGCCTGGTGGCGCGTGCCTGTAATCCCAGCTACTTGGGAGGCTGAGGCAGGAGAATTGCCTGAACCCAGGAGGCGGAGGTTGCGGTGAGCCGAGATCGCGCCATTGCACTCCAGCCTGGGTAACGAGAGCGAAACTCTGTCTCAAAAAAAAAAAAAAAAAAGAAAGAAATGTTCTTTTTCTGCTTAAATTATTCAGCCTTATTTTCTTGCAGCTATTATCATCTTTTATCAAAGACAGATTTTATGAAGTCTATCTTTAAGTGATTTTTGTATTGGTACCGGTTGTTACTGAAGATTTATGACTCGTTTTTATCATCCATAGGATTAGTAAATTTTGTACATGTTTTTACATGTAGACTCCACTGAAATGTTAATATTTTAAGTAAACATTTCACTACAGGCTTTACTTAGCATTGTCCTCTTAAAGATATTTCTCATTTTTCTTAAGGTAAAGATAAAAATCCAAAACATAAGTCCTTACATGGTCTGATCACTGGCTCCTACTTGCATCTGGGTCTGATGTGGCACCATACTTTTCTTTACTCTGTTTTGTAATCACAGTGCTGTTTCAATTACACTCGGGCACTGTACTGGCTCATGCCCTCTAAAAAGCAGGTGCCAGGAATAGATGTGCAAGAGATTCTTGAGAAGAATAAAAAGGAAGTGGCTAGAAAAGGAGAGACTTTACAATACAGATCAGATAACTGTGAAGCAAAAGTGCAGGGAAGAAGAGTCAAAGACTGCAGAGCAGTTCCAGTGCTTCAGCCATGCTCTTAAATCAATCATTGAGCCGAAGTTCACTGTGAAAAAGCTGCTTTGTCTCATAAGAATGAACCTCTGTTAGTACTCCCAACTCAGCTCAGAACTTGGCAGCAATCTAAAGTAAGCAGCTAGGGCTGTCCATCAATTATGCTACCTGCAGCAGTAGACCTGAGAAGCTCATTGTTTATGGCCACCGTGTCCACCCACTTTTCCAAACAGAATTTTTTTTCTCCACACAGTTGCAGGAAACAGCTTATTCATAATTTCTTTAGGCCTGTATGTCTGAGAGGCAACACAGAAGAAGGAGGTTAGGAGGAAAAACTATAGCTCCCATTTCTGTAGTTGATCTCCAGGCTGCAACTGATATTTACCTTCTCCCCTTTTGTTCTCCATTCTCCATTTCTTTCATCTTCAGCCATCACTAGGGTGATCTGTAGAGACATACATACCTGATGATTGATCCAAGCTTCTATTCTTTAGTGGTCTGAGATCTGGCAAGTATACATTTCTCAGGCCAGGGTTATTATACATGTGCATTCATAGTCACAGTGAGTTATGCACTACCAGGAGATGCCCCTGTGGGTGACCTGGATCTTTATAAATTCCTCTATGACTAAACTGTGCAAAACCATCCTCATGCCCTCCTGCTGATGACGTTTAATTGTGCCTGTCAGGATGTGATGACTTTTCTTACACAAGGAGTTTCATTCAAGTGTACTGGGGTCAGCCTTAGCTTGTACTTCACTGGGACTGTTTTTATGTTCCTGCTCTTTGGGACAAGGATCTTCAAGCATGCACATGCCAGAGGTGTGAGGATAGGAAACCCAAGATCTTCCATTGGGTCATTGAGAGCGATGGCTATTAAAGTCACTCTTTTTTTTTAATCCTTTGATTCCTGGATCCATGTAATCTTCCTTTTGAGGATACAGCGTAATATAAAGATCTTTAATTTAATAAATATCTTTCACTGTAAAGGATGGTACCCCAATCTTTCAGACAAAACTAACTTTTCAGTTATGTCTTTGGCAGGCCATTCCAGTGATCTGTGAGACCAGCTGCCTCTGGATGGCAGGGGATAGGATATCACCCAAGATGGTCACAGATTCACTAATGCACCTCTTTCATTGTGAATGGAAGTCTAAGGAATCATTGTCATGCACAACAAAGTGTCCTACAGATAAAATTGCCCGCTAGGTCTTCCATGTCTACAGGAGCACGCCTGCCTTACAGCCCTTCAAGTGTTCAGTCATAGGCTGGGGCAAGCTTATAAAAAGCATAGCCTTGGGAATAAATGTGATGTATTTCAGTGCATAGCAGCTGGAGCTCTTGGTCATGTTTTTTATATTTGAAGTTCTGCAAGGTGTATTCTCATGGCAGCCACTAAATCAACCTACTTATATGTTCCAAATGCCTTCAACAGCATTTCCTTCCAATGGATATCTCTAATCAGTTTGCTGTTCCATGTGGCTCTTGGAGCGGAATCTTCTTCGCCTTCTAGGTGGTGAATGAGGCAATTAAAAACGCTGTTATTATTCTCTATTTTTTTGGATCACTGCTAACACCGCTTGTGTTCATTTAGGTCCACTTAGAAGCAAACATCAAGATGGAATGAGATCTGCCAGATATTTTTGGAAAGAACTGAAAAGAGTAAGGAAAGGGAGCATGAGGCTAGGGGAGCCTTAAAACCACAATGTAGGTATAACACCTGTGAAGGAGAAAGGGAAGAAAGGAAAATCATATAGGAGGAGTCGGAGGCTGCCACACAATTCTAAGAAAATTTCAACCAGTCAGATCGGAAGTTCTTGAGTTAATGTCACCCATTGAGAGAATCTCTGTCTCACAGAAAGGTGCCTACATTAACAGCCACATCATGATTGCTCATTGGCTGAGAAGGCTCTGTAAGAAATGTAATCTCAGAGTGAATGAAAAGGAGACTATGGAATGCATCAATTATGCTCTTCACAATTATACCCACCTCCAGACAGCATAGTCTCTGCAGCTATAGGGCCTCTTTATATTCTCTTTAGTTTTTTGTTTTGTCTTGTTTTTTACCCAATATCAGGTCTGCCCCAACAAAGTTATAAAGTTTAAGCACTGGGTGCTTAAAACAACATAAATTTATTCTCTCAAAGCTCTGGAGGCTAATGATCTGTCATCAGGGTCAGTTTCTGACTCTGGAGGGGAAACCGTCTCATGACTTTCTCTTAGACTCTGGGTGTTGCCAGCAGTCCTTGGCACGCCTCAGCTTGGAGACAGAAGAATCCGATCTCAGCCTCAGTCTTCACGTGGCCTTGTCCTTCACATCATCTTCCCTCTTTGCATATATATGTTCAAGTTTCCCTCTTACGTTAAGGACACTGCTCTTTGGATTAGGGCCCATTCTTATACACTATGACCTCATCCTAAATTGATTACATTTGCAAAGACACTATTTTCAAAAAAGGTCACATAATAAGGTTCCAAATGGACATAAATTAGGGGGATGCTATTCAACCTAGTGCATATCCGTTTCTCCCTTCTGGCCTAGCTAACTCTCAGTCTTTCCACAGATTCAGGTCAACTGTCAGTTCCCAGTAGTTTCCCATGACCAGGTTCATTTTTCCCGTTTATACTCCATTATAGCATCATCTACTTTTTGTAGCATTTATCACAGAGTGATTTTATATTCATGCATGTGATTCTTTTATTGATGTCTATCTTGCCATGCCAACCTGCATGCCTAAAAACAAGGAATTTCTAATATTTTTTGCTCACTGCTACATCCCTAAAATATAGTACAGTGCCTATCATGTGTGGGTACAAAGAAAAAAATTGAATAAATAAGTAAATGACTCATATTGAAGTAAAGAACAAAGGAAGGATGGTCGGAGGGGGTGGTAATAACATTGTGGAAACATCTCTGCTCTCCTTTGGTAGAAAAAAGAATCACTGAGAGAAGTAACCTTTCCTTTGTTCAGAATTTTTTTTTTAATAAATTCTCCTATTAGAGTCTTCCTAGATTGTCCATGAACATTGGTGAGGGAAGTTGGAGAACTGACGGTTGGAGTTCTGGAAGATCCTGAGGCAAATTAAAAAAGAGAGGAAAGAAAAAAATAACAGGATGAAAGGGTGCATAGGCTGAGGTGGCTTAGACTGACCTTTAGAAGGCAACCATAAAGTCAGAATAAATAAGGCAGGCCATGACTACACTGACAAGAAGGATGGATTAATAACTCTACAAAATAGATTACAATTTCTTTTCTTAAACAACACATTGCTGCATACATTAACCTGAGTAATTTCTATACTTTCCAGTCTCATGAAAGCCTATAGTTTGTAAAATTTAAAAATTGAGGCTGGTAAAATTGCATAAAACCCAAATGTTAGAGAAACAAAGGGAATTTTCAATGGCAGTGTTAGCAGACAGTAGGCACCGTCCACAGGTGGTCCCTTCAATTAGAGACTTAAAAATATGATCCAACCAAGAATCAAGGGCAAAGATATAATGTGTGAGAAAAACAGAGGAAATAGATAACCAAATGGAACCTAGAAGAAGAAAGACTAAAGATATACCAAAAAAAATTGTTTTATAAATCCACCCACTAGCCAAGCTGTGTCTTTCTCAAACTCATGAAACTTTGCAAAAGCTTAAATTTCCATGCTTTTATTGTTTTAGTTGTGATGGCGCTTTTGGTAGTATTGATAGAAGAATTCGGGAAAGTCATCTGATAATTTATTTCTTAGCATAACTGGGAGGTTAGGGGCAAGCAGTAAATGTTGGTTTAAATTTTAGTTCAGTGTTCTGCATAGTTCAGAAGGCTTTGCAAACTAGGCAAGACTTGAAAGTGCTCATTTTGACTTTAAGTTTCTATTATCTTGCAAAAAAATCAAAATTTTTCCCACTTCCTATGTTTAAGTGAACAGCTTACTGTTCTTCAAACACTACTCAATACTAATTTATTGATTATATCACGGAATTTCCCATAACGTCACACTGATAGTTGCATTCCAGTTGCTACCTATTTCTGTTCTTGTCCTTTATCAGCTAACCTGCTGTTACACTATTATTATATATCCAATTGGCACATATCAATTGGCTTTTGCATGAAGAAATGTTCCAAACACCTATCCTCTGTGATTTTCATTGACAGTTCTTTAGGTTGCTTTGGAAGTGTTGTAGCATTTTTCTCCTTAAGGCAGACAGTCAGAGACTAAGGAAAAAGTTAAAATCTGGCAGAAATATTCAGCTACTGAAAATTATTGAATAAGAAACTTATCTGCCTTAAATGTTATTTTATGTAGAACTTTCTTTTCCTCAAGTAACAAACAGTAAACAGAAGGAGTAAAACTAGTATAGAAAATGAGAGTATCCAAATACATCTTCAAGCAGAGAAATTGATCAGTTACACCTACAAGGATAATGATACATTAGCTTCTTAGAAAAGAAAAAATGGGAGGCATCTTCTTTTGTCAGTTATGAAGAAGGGAAGTCATTAAAGAGCTAAAGAACTATAGGGATGTAATTGTGAGAAGAGACGAGTCTATTGGGTCAATGATCAGCCTTAAGGAAAGAGAACCTCTGAAAGAAGGATTCAGAAAGTTGGATGATATTTGAACACTGGAAATGGACCTAATACTTAACTTCAAAAAAGAAAAACAATACATCATGCAAGTATACACGTATATATTCACAAATATATTAGTTGAAATGGGCAGGGGGGAATGAAAAGAGAAAGGAAAAAATGTCTAAAGCTAACCACATGAAGTATTTATAAATATCTTAGAAAACTGATCTTATAGACAGTCTATTTCAGTATCCTATTAGCATCTCTCCCTTGATTGAAGCATTTTAACTTCAGTTGCTGAAATGCTGTCTTTCAGTACTCTGTAGTGGCTATAGAGTTAGCTTCTTTTTTTTTAATTGCGTTTTAGGTTTTGGGGTACATGTGCAGAACATGTAAGATAGTTGTATAGGTACACACGTGGCAGTGTGTTTTGCTGCCTTCTGCCCCTTCAACCACATTTGGCATTTCTCCCCATGCTATCTCTCCCCAGCTCCCCCCACCACTGTCCCTCCCCTATTCCCCCCAATAGACCCCAGTGTGTAGTACTCCCTTCCCTGTGTCCATGTGTTCTCATTGTTCATCACCGGCCTATGAGTGAGAACATGCGGTGTTTCATTTTCTGTTCTTGTGTTGAAGCCAGAAGTCATTTACTCAGAACCACAGAAACCTTGGCTTCAAATGTCTGATACACACACACACGCACACACACACACACACACACACACACACACACACAACATACATTAACTTTGTACATTGACCCTAAAGGATCTAGAGGGGGACAATATGAGGGATAAACAATTTCCAGAGATTTAAAGCCAAGTTTTGAGCTGTTGCCATTCAGGATTATTATAGCCTTAACCTCAAAAGCAGTGACTAACCTTGATGTTTATCACAAAGGACAATTATTTCTAAACTGTGTGAGAATAAAGCCTTAGTAGAAACAGTCTCTTTAGAAATTGTTGCCACTAATACAAGGTTTTATCTAGCACCAAATGATGGGTTGATTTAGTTGTATTGGCAAATGAAGAAAAATACATACAAAAACAAGGATCAGATACTTGCAGGGAAGTTTGTTGAAATATTATTAATGAGTTAACACTGTACAGATGCTCCTCAACTTTTGATGGGGTTGCATCTTCATAAACTCATCCTAAACTGAACATATTGTAAGTCAATAACATGCTTAGTACATCTAAGCCACCAAACACTATAGCATGGATTACTCTACCTCACATGTGCCCAGAACACTTACATTAGCCTACAGTTGGGAAAAACCACCAAACACAAATCTGATTTTCTAATAGAATGTGAAATATCTCATGTAATTTATTGAATATTTTATTGAAGTGTGGCTTCTACTGAATGTGTATCATTTACACATCATTGTAAAGTTAAACAATCATTGCATTGAACTATCATAAGTCAAGGGCAATCTGTGGATTATTTCTTAAAGAGATGAGAAAATATAACATTTTGGAGCAAGAGGTTTTTAATAATTTGGGTTTTTAATTCAGCCATTATCTAAGAAGCACACAAATAATGACAGGGCTGGAATGAGATGATCACAGTCGTCATTGCTTATCTTTCTAATATTCTTTTTTACTCTAACTTGTAGACAGGATTCAGGGCAATGTATTTTAGAATTTGCATCCTATGCTGATGGAGGATCAATTTTATTTATTTGTTCTTATGCCTTAACCAACAGGGAAGAATAAAAGAAAATGGTAATAGTATTTTAAATATTAGAAATTATGGTAAATACAGTGCAAAAATAAACTTCCTGAAAAGGAAAGGGATGAGGTGGAAACGTGTAAGGAAATCAGATGACATTCAGTGGGAACCCTTACTGTGGAAGTCACGGTGAGCACCACCCTTTTCTCACGGAGGTGCAGAGAGATAAATATGACAGATGTGAATGAACCTGGCTTTCATAGAAACATTTATTTTATAAATACACGAAGAGCGTTTGACTAAAATATCTTAAGCAAGTTCACTTTTAGAGGGAATTATCAATTTCAAAAGCCATGGACCTCAGGCATAGAGTGAAACAGGCTTGGAGTGTTTACATTCTAGAAAGGAAATAAATAGCACACAAAGGGTAACTGAACAAAGAAATATCAGAGATGATAAACTATTAATTAGCTAACCTAACAAAGGTTTGTTGAGCTTCAAATGTGCACTGTATTCTTGATAATAGTACATATCTGTGAACAAAAGTGCAACTCTGCTCTCAAGAAAGTTACATTCCTTGGAAGAGTCAGACAATAAATATGAAAGCTGTGTTTGTATGTGTGTGTGCAATGGAGATAATAATGAATATTTTACATTAAAAATAAAATAGAAGATTGTATTAGACTGGAAAAGGGTAACAAAGGGTTGCTTTAGACATGGTGGCCAAGAAAGCCCTTCCTTTTTGAAAAAATTAACCTTTCTATATTATTTATTAAAGTCTTTTTTATTTTTCATTTTTGTGGGTACATGCTAGGTGCATATATTTATATGATACATGATATATCTTGATACAGGCTTACAATGCCTAATAATCTCAGGGTAAATGGGGCATCCATTACCTCAGGCATGTATCCTTTCTTTGTGGTATCAATAATCCAATTATACTCTCGTAATTATTGTTCAATTGATAATAAATTATTGTTGACTGTAGTCATCCTGTTTCACTATCAAATATTAGATCTTATTCTATCTAATTATATTTTGTACCTATTAACTATTCCTTTTCCCAGCCCCCACTATCCTTCTCAGTCTGTAGAACCACCAAGGACTTTATTTTTAAAGCAGTTAGATTCACAGCAAAATTGAGAGGAAGCTACAAAGATGTTTTTCATATTATCCCTGACCCCCCACATGCACAGCCTTCATAATCAATATCCTCCACTGAAATAGTACATTTATTACAACTGATGATCCTACATTGGCATATCATTATCACCCAAAGCCCATAGTTTACATTAGGGTTCACTCTTAGGGTTTATATTCTATGTGTTTGGACAAATGCATAATAATACGTATGCAACATCATAGTATCATACAGAAGAGTTTCACTGCCCTGAAAATTGTCTGTGTTCCACCTATTTAAACATCCCCAACACCCGACCCCTGGCAAGTATTGATATTTTTACTGTCTCCAGAGTTTTACCTTTTCCAGAGTGTCATATGGTCAGAATCATACAATATGTAATCTTTTCAGATTGGCTTCTTTTAGTTAGTATTTTGCATCTAGGTTTTTTCCATTTTTTATGACTTGACAATTCATTTCTTTTTAGCACCAAATAATATTCTATTGCATGGACATACTGCATTTTATCATTCATTCAACTACTGAAGGATGTATTGATTGCTTCCAAGTTTTGAAATTATAAATAAAGGCTTCTATAAACATCTGTGTGTAGGCTTTTTTTGTGGACAGCAGTTTTCAGCTCCTTTGAGTAGACACCAAGGAGGATGATTCCTGCTTTGCATGGGAAGAGTATATTTAGTTCCGTGAGCAGACAAACTGTCTTCCAAATAGGCTGTATTGTTTTATATTTCCATCAGTAATGAGTGAGAGTTCTTGTTGCTCCACATCTTTGTCAGTATTTGATATTGTTGGATTTTGGATTGTGACCTTTCTGACAGGTGTGTATTGTTATGTCATTGTGTTTTAATTTGCATTTCTCTGATGACATATGATGTGGATATCTTTTATATCCTATTTTCCATCTGTAAATCTTTCATGAGGAGTTTGTTGAGGTCTTTGGCCCATTTTTAAATTTCGTTGTTTTCTTATTGTTGCGTTTTGGAGTTTTTGTATACTTTGAATAACAATTCTTTATTGAATGTGGCTTTTGCAAATATTTTCTCCCAGTCTGTGACTTATGTTCTTATTCTTTGGACAAAAGCTTCTTTGAGGTTAAATTTGCTATGAGACTTGAGAAAGTAAGGCAGAGAGCTTTACAGATATCTAGAGGAGGAAAGTTCCTATAAGGTGATTGCCAAGTGCAAATGAATAAGTATTTCATGTGATCTATTGTATACCATCAGGAAATTCAGTGATTCAATCATTATAGGTTATTTTCCCCATCAATTTATTGGAAAACCAATTTCATTATAAATTTATTTAACAGAATATATAGCAAATATCAAGTCGAGTGTGAAAATGATAGCTATGAGATAATTAATTATAAAAGGAGTTGGTTCTGTGGCTTTTTACTCACTCTGAAAACATGAAGTAGATTCCTCAGGATTTTCTATGTGGATTATTATCTATCAAAAAATGTTTATCTTTTATTTTCCAATTTTTATGGTTTTGATTACTTTTTTCTTACCTTATTTCATGGGCCTGCTACCTGTACAATATGGAGTATGTAATATTGTGTTAAGGGCCTTTAGTTAATGTTGTGTCAAGGGTCTTTGTGTGTTGGGCTGTAAGCAATACTTGTCTGTAGTTTGCCATCTTCTTTTTCTTCTTTTTTGAAATGTCTCACTGACTTTTGTTTCAAGGTAATGCTGGGCTCGAAATACTAGTTGAAAAATATTTTCCTTTCTTCTATTTTCTTGTAACATTAGTCTAGAAAGTATATGTTTTCTTCCTTAAATACTTTGTAGAATTCATAATAAATGTGATCTGGGACTGGATTTTAACTTTGTATATGGTTATAAATTTTGAACTCAATTTCTTTAAAAGATATAGAAATGTGAATTAGAGTATTTACTTCTTCTCTAATGAAATTTGTCAGTTGGTCCTTTCAATAAATTAAATTATTTAATCTATGTTATCAGGTTTATTGGCATTTTTATTTATAATAGTCTCATGGCTTTATTATCTGTTGAAACTTTGTGGGTAACACCTCTTTCATTCTCAATATTGGTAATTTGTGATTTTTTCTTTTTTAAAAAACTAATATGACTAGAAGTTTATCAATTTCATTGCTCTTTTTCTGGTTTCATTTATTTGCTTTTCTACTTCAAATACAATTGTTTTCTGCTGTTATTTAAAAATTCTTCCTTCTGCTGGCTTTGGGTTTTAATTTGCTCTTGTTTTTGTAGTATATTAGGTCACTGATTTGAGAATTTTTTTTAAATAGGAATCTAGAGTTACAAATTCATTAATCATAACTGCATCTCACAAATTTTTCTGCTTCATTTTAAAAATGTTTATTTACAAATCAAAGTATTTTCTCGTGTGTTTTAAAGTTGGCCACATGTGATTTAGAAATACGTTTTTTAATTTTAAATTTTTTGAGGATTGCTCACTTGGTGTTATTGATTTCTAGTTTAATTTCATCATGATTGGAGAATATTCTTTGTTTTTCAATCTTTTCAAATTTTTTTACATTTCCGAACAGGGTCTATCTTGCTATATCTTCTATGTGCAATTGAGAAGCATGTGTATCTGTTGTTGGATGAATTATTCCATAAATGTAAATTAGGATATGTTGATAGTGTTGCTTAAATCTTCCATACTCCTAGTGGTTTTTTTTTTTTTTTTTTTTTTTTGAGACGGAGTTTCGCTCTTGTTACCCAGGCTGGAGTGCAATGGCACGATCTCGGCTCACCGCAACCTCCGCCTCCTGGGTTCAGGCAATTCTCCTGCCTCAGCCTCCTGAGTAGCTGGGATTACAGGCACGCGCCACCGGGCCCAGCTAATTTTTTGTATCTTTAGTAGAGACGGGGTTTCACTATGTTGACCAGGATGGTCTCCATCTCTTGACCTCGTGATCCACCCGCCTCGGCCTCCCAAAGTGCTGGGATTACAGGCTTGAGCCACCGCGCCCGGCCTCCTAGTGGTTTTTTTTCTATAGCTGTTCTATCAATTCTTACAAGGGGAGAACTGACAATGTCAACAATTATTGTGATTTTGTCTATTTCTCCTTTCAATTCTCTCAGGTTTTGCTTCATGTATTGGAGCTCTGCTATTGGTTGTATCACATGGAGAATTGTTACAACTTTCAAAGTATTTTTTGTTCTGAGTCTACATTGTCCCATTTGCTGTCATTTTTTTCCCTTTTTTTTTTTTAAGATGGAGTTTTGCTCCTGTTGCCTAGGCTGGAGTGCAATGGCAGGATCTCGGCTTACTGCAACCTCCACCTTCCAAGTTCAAGCGATTCTCCTACCTCAGCCTCCCAAGTAGCTACCACACCCAACTAATTTTTGTGTTTTTAGTAGAGACGAATTTTCACCATACTGGCCAGGCTGCTCCTGAACTCCTGACCTCATGATCCACCCCACTTGGCCTCCTGAAGTGCTGGGATTACAGGCATGAGCCACGGTGCCCAGCCTGCTGTCATTTGATTACATTTAATTTTATTACAGTTAGCAGATAGTTGACTTTTTACAAATTAAAGGTTTGGGGAACTCTGTATTGAGAAAGTCTGTCAGGGCCATTTTTTCCAACATGTGCTGATTTTGTGTCTCTGTGTTACACTTTGATAATTCTCTCAATACTTCAACTTTTTAATTATTATTATACCTTGTATGGTAATCTGTGATCAATAATTTTTATGTTATTGTTATAGCTGTTTTGGGCTGCCAGAAATTATGCTCATATAAGTGTTAAATTTAATAGATAAATGTGTATATGTTCCGACTGCTCCACCAACCAGCCATTCCCCTGTTGCTCACCCTCTGCTCAGACCTCCCTATTCCCTAAGACAAAACAATATTGAAATTGAGGCAACAAATAACCTCAATAACAGTGTCCACTTAAGTGAAAGGAAGAGTAATGTGTCTCTCACTTTAAATCAAGGCTGGAATTGATGAAGCTTAGTGAAAAAGGCATGATGAAAACCATAAAGTAATAAGAAAGTGAAACAGCCCTATGGAAAAGCTTTTACTGATCTGGTTAGAAGATCAAACCAGCCACAAGCTTCCATTAAGCCAAAATCTAATCCAGAGCAATACCCTAACTCTCTTCAGTTCTGCGAAGGACTAGAGAGGAGAGGAAGCTGAAGAAGAATGTGAAGCTAGCAGAGATTGATTCATGACGTTTAAGCAAAGATGTCCCATAACATAAAAGTGCAAGAGGGAGCACTTTTGATGGAGAAGCTGTAACAACAAGTTATCCAGATCTTTTAATATAACTGATGCAGATGGCTACACTAAACAACAAATATTCAATGTGGGCAAAACAGGGTTATATTGAAAAAAGATGTATGTATACAGAGAGAAAAAATATACTACATTTAAATCAGCTTATACATAGACCCACATAGTTCAAACCTATGTGGTTCAAAGGTCAAATGTTTCCCTTTCTCTGCTGAAATTCCCTAGTTTTCTAGATTTTCTTTATCTTTTTGAGTAGAAGAGCTTTGCTTACACCTTTCCCACATGAACAAGGATCATAGAATGAATATTTTGGGTCAGAGAGTTTGTTGCCCTTCTTTCAGAGACGAGTTTTTTTTCTTTCTAGAAGAAAAGGATCCAGGGAAGCAGACCCCTGTGTCTTTTCCACAGCAAGCATTAATCACCTCCTGAAGGCCAGTACCACAATGTAAGTCTGTATCTCTTGTTCTGCCCCTGATCTTTCTTACAAGCACCTGGAAG
Source organism: Leontopithecus rosalia (assembly GCA_028533165.1). Classification (NCBI taxonomy): domain Eukaryota; kingdom Metazoa; phylum Chordata; class Mammalia; order Primates; family Cebidae; genus Leontopithecus; species Leontopithecus rosalia. The sequence continues at coordinate 88,868,082 of CM052662.1, forward strand.
AGGCCTTGGAAAAGACTCAACGAGTGGGTATGACTGTTCTAGTGCCTGGGTTTTCAGATATCCTAATCTGACATGTTACACACACTTGGTCTTTAGAAATTTATTGAAAATTGTATTTTATTTTATTTTTCTTATTCACTTTTATGGCTACCATTTCTACTTCCTGCGCCCTTTCATGTGTGAAACAGTTCACTGGTCTTATCTCTCCCAAAAAAGACTTGGACATTTTGAAATTAAGTTGTTGTGTAATCTTAGGTATACTTTGGGGTCAAAAAATAAAAAGTAACATTATGTAGACTCTACACATTGTTAGGTGGGGAGAGTGTTCTGTTGTGGCTTTCTACATTCAAGGAGAAAAAAAAAAACTCCTTCATAGTACGTTTTCAGTGTTTGGGTTTTTTTTTTTTTTTGCAGCTATTTAATTTTCATAGTCTGTGTTTTGTTTGTTGCTTCTTTTTCTTTTATTCATGTTTTTTTTAACCACAGATTTTTTATGTTATTTATATTTTCAAAAACAATTTGTAGTGTTAAAATTGATTTTGTTATCATTTTCGTTGTGTTTCTCTATTTCGTTGATTTCTGCTCATAGCTACGTTATTTATTCTTTTATTTAAAAATTTGGTCTTTGCCAACTGGTTTGCTTTTAAAAATTTATATTTATGCTGCCAGTTTTTAATTTTTCTTTTGTACACATATTTTATACACATCTTTAATACACATATTTTAGTAAAGTTCTACGTAATCCTTCAGCTATTTACCATAAATTTTAAAATGCAGTTTTGTATTATAATCAATTTTGGTTCAAATTTTTATTTAAATGTCCATGAGACATTGCTTTTTACCTTAAAGATTAAGGGCTTACAGTACTTAAAAAATTTGAATGTAACATTATTTCATGGCATTTTCTTATAAAATCTCTATGCTATTACATTTGGAAGTTTGAGTCATCATTAGTTATCTAAGACATGGTAAATTTTTTAAGTATTCCACATATATCTAAAAGAAAATGACCTAATCTGTCTCTATAGTTTTATAAATTGATTTCACTTAAACGTTACTTGAAACTTATCTACTGAAGTCAGGTGAATAAGATGTTAGGACCCTTATTTGAACACAAGAACTCTAGTGCTTTACAGAATTCCATTCAGTAGGTAAGTAGTAAAATGAAGAATAAAATCACGTCATTCAATTCACTTATAATTCAACATGATTTCTACTATATTAATTACTACTTTGAAACCAGAGAAGGGCAAACTCTGAGTGTATAAGCTAACAAACATAATAAAAAAGCACTGATCATTAGAGAAATGCAAATGAAACCCACTGTAAGATACCATCTCACACCAGTCTCAATGGCTATTTTTAAAAACTCAAAAAGCAACAGATGCTGGTTAGGTTGTGGAGTAAAGGAACGCTTTACACTGTTGCTGGGAGTATAAATTACTTGGGCCATTGTGGAAGACAGTGTGGCTCTTCCTCAAAGACCTAGAGGCAGAAATGCCATTTGACCCAGCAATCCCATTACTGGGTATATACACAAAGGAATATGAATCATTCTATTATTAAGATATATGCACATGTATGTTCATTGCAGCCCTATTTACAGCAACTAAGATATGGGATCAACTTAAATGTCCATCAATAATAGACAGGATATAGAAAATGTGGTACATAGACACTGTGGAATACTATGCAGCCATAAAAGAGAACAACATCATGTCCTTTGCAGGGACATGGATGGAGCTGGAAGCCATTATCCTCAGCAAACTAACACAAGAACAGGAAATTAGATTACTGCACATTCTCATTTATCAGTGGGAGCTGAATGATAAGAACACATAGACACACGGTGAGGAACAATGTACACTGGGGTCTGTTGGAGGGTAGAGGATGAGGAGAAGGAGGGCATCAGGGAGAACAGCTAATGGCTGCTGGGCTTAATACCTAGGTGACGAGATGGTCTGTGCCACAACAAACCACCGTGGCACACGGTTACTTTTGTGACAAATCTGCACATCCTGAACATGTATCCCTGAATTTAAAATAAGAGTTGGATATAAAAGAAAAGAAAAGGAAATAAATCAAGGTTCCTCATCCAGAATTTATGTATTCACTCAGATAAATTGTCAACTATTGTTAATAAGCCCAAACTTTGCTTAATCAAGAAATGAAAATTTTGTTTGATACAAATCTCATTCTATCAAGAAAATGAAAATTATTACCAAAACAGGAATGACCAAAAATGTAGAAGGCATTAGTGTAAGATGTCACTGTGGCTACGGTGTTCTTTCTCTCAGTTCAGCTCCCGTGATTAAGAAGGGATTTACGTTTGTCTCCTCACTTACAAAATTACCAACTAACGTACAGTAACATGCACTTTTTTCTTGATGTACAGTTTTGTGAATTTTAATAATTATGTCTAATTACCATCCAATAATTTCTGCAACATTTTCAAAATAATCCTCTGAAGGAGCAGAAGGCTGTACAGTTATTAAACAAGATTAATTCACGCTGTACCTGTGGAAAACATGTGGGAGACCAACCCTTTCACAGAAGTATTACTTTGTACTGGAGCTAATTCTCTGACGTGCTCTAATGAACGTTAGAAATATTTAGAGACCTCCTTGAACAGCTTCTTTCTCTTCTCAGGGACACCCCTCCCCACCTGCCCCAGTAGAAGAAGCAAAATGCCGTAGTGACTTTACTACCTCTGGACTGTGCCAGGAGTTACAGATGCTTTATAGTACTGTAGGGACTGGGCATACAGCAAACTGTACTGATTTACACCAAACCAAGGAAGGCTGCTCCTGCCTGTCAGGGGTTACACTTCGGTGAAGTGTATTGTTAATCAAGTGGCCACCTGTAATTCTCAGTGAGTCATCATCAACGATACACTTGTGGATGGAAACATCTTAATTTTATAAGTACTCATTGAAATGTTCCAGGACATTTTCAGCCTCCTGTGAACTGGCACTGTTTCTGTTAAAGTTGAAGAGCAAAGTGCACACAGTTAATAACACAAGAAAAGCAAAGAACACTTAAGAACCGGTTCTCTGCATTCAGGGCACTGTATTTCCAGCTCCCCTTTCAATAGAATTCTCTTGGAATTACAGAGCTCTTATAAATATCAAAAGAACCATTTGCTGTCTTTGAGGAGAAATGTGCTCAGATGGAGCATCACACTTAGGTACAAAAATCAAAGCCTTCTTATGTTTCAGCTTTTCCGTTAAGGAAATAGAAACAGCTGAAACAATGGTTGTCTTCTGACGTCTTATTAGTAAAATGTAGAATTCTTTGACTCTTTATGGAAGAAAATATGCACATTGATGTGTAAATAAGAGGAGGAAAAATTAGCTACTTACGTGGCCTGCCTGGAATATATCCCATTTCACTAGCTATTGTTAAATAAGATGCTGGGAAGCTACAGAGCAGATGTATTACGGCTTAGCAAAAGAGTTGTGCCATAACATTCAAAGGGACAAAATGTATTCTAACCTTGTAGTGAGGTCAGGAAATTTTTCGTTTGTACGTTTAAAACACTGTTGAACAACAAAAAAAATTCCCAGGACACATTTAGTTGCATCTTCCTTTTTCTCAGACATTTATATATAAATGTTACCAAAAGTTACTTCTTTAATCCACTGTCCCAGAGGTGAAAGCACAATACACACAAGGCTGTGGAAAGTTGGCCAAGATCTAGTAGTCAGTAATGATGTTTTGTGTTTCATGCCAAAAACTGGAATTATTGCTGCTACTATAAGAAAGGAGAAAACAAGTGGCAAAGCCTTCTTTGGAAATGAATACCTACTGGCTCCAGGGAGGATTGGAAATCACCAGTGCCATCCATGGACAATACTACACAAAGCAAGTGTATTGAATGAGCCCACCTTTGTAATGGGAGGTAAGACGACATGTGGGAAAGTGCTTTCAGCACTAGATTACAGCTGTATCTGAAATCAAGAACTCAAAAGTGTGAGAGAATGATATCCAGCTATCTGGGGAAACAGTTCCTGTCACTCTCTGGAGAGCAGAGCTGGGATGCGCTGAAGAGAGTCATCTTTCCAGCAAAAGAACTGGGAGAGAATAATGGGATAAAGTTTTTTAAAGGACTTGTCTGTCCTTTTTACAATTTTGTACAGGCATGAAAAGAGTCCTCTGATTCTGGCTAAGGTCTGCCAGAATCTGAAGATCCAAAAGAGTTAACAGTAAAACAGGATGGAGTCCTGTTATTTAGCTTCCTAAAAATTTGTTTCTAAGTGTCTGAAGAGTGGCTGTGTTACAAACAAGCAGTTCGCATCTATTTGGGGGCATTTTCCTGATTATGTGAAAAAATTGTCAGATGGTGTCCTAGATAATAGAAATATGAAGGCTGTTCCTCGACACCTGTAGAGCCTAATGTTGGCAGGCACATTTATAACAGAGTAGTAAGGAAAATTCAAATCTAAATTTAGAGCATCTAAAGCGTCAACTGAATGGAATGTCATTTCTTACTGATCTTTGTCAACCTGTATTCTTTTGTGCCATATACATTTTATATCTCTCACTGCTCCCTTTTCCACATCTCATTTTATTGAACTTCTTTTATCTGACTGAAATTGAACCTTCTGTATCATTTACTATATTAGTTAGGATTGCATCCAAATTGCATGAGATGACAGTGGCTTTCCCAAATAAGAATTTACTTTGCGGTTTGAAGATGAGTAAGTCATAGTGGGCCTATGAAATTGTGTCATGCTCATGATGTCAAAAATGTCCCCAGCCAGCTTCAAGTTTTCTCCCATGCCATCTTTAGCATATGGCTTCCATTCTGGTCATTTCAAGATGACCACTATACTTATAGGCAAGCCATCCACTGCCAAAAAAGAAGAGGGTGGGGGAGTCAAAAGAAACATATTGGCTGAGCCTTTGTGCTTTTAAAAACACAAAAACACTTGCCTCTGTTCATAGCACATTGGCTAGAACTGGTTTACACGGTTGTCCTATGGTATGGAACGGAGACAAATTGGAGTTTTCCTTAGGAAAGATAAATGGATTTGGGATACTGTGTGCTTCAGTGACCCTCCAAGTTAATATTGTTTTCTGCCTGTTTTATTTTCAATTGTACAGTGAGATTGCAATCTGTTTAATATCATTGATTTATTGTACAGCCTTTTTCCAAAAGAGCATTTAAAGCACCTGATTCTAACTCAGTATAAGAGTGATGTTCAAAATGTATTGTGCATTGGCACCACGTAGAGGGCTTGCTAAAACACAGATGGTTAAAACCATTTTGTAAGTTGCCTTTTCTTTTTGTTATTGCCTTTATTCTGCAGTAGCTAGTTTTAGGTAGTTCTACCTGTTTATTTTTTCTTTTGTTGCTGGTGCTTTTGGTGTCATAGAAAAAAATTGCCAAAACCAACACCAAGCAGCTTTTCCCAGTGTTTTCTTTTAGGGATTTTACAATTTGGATCTTACATTTAGGTCTTTAATACATTTTGAGTTAATATTTGCATATGTTATAAGACAAGAGTCGAACCTTATTACTTTGCATGTGGATATGCGGTTTTTTCATCACTATCTATTGAAGAGACTGTTCCTTCCTTTTTCCATTTTTTTTTTTTTTTGAAACAGAGTCTTACTCTGTTGCTCATACTGGAGTGCAGTGGCAAGATCACAGCTCACTGCAGCTTCAACCTCCCTGGCCTCAGGTGATCCTCTCACCTAAGCCTCCCAAGTAGCTGGGACTGCAGGTACATGCTACCCTGCATGGCTAAATTTTCTTTTTCTTCTTTTGCGGAGACAGACTTTCTCCACTTTGACCAGGTTGTTCTTGAACTCTTTGCTCAAGTGATCCAACTGCCTCAGGCTCTCAAGTGCTGGGATTACAGCTGCACACCACCATGCTCAGGTGACTATCTTTTCTTTATTGTGTATTCTTTGTGCTCTTGTCAAAGATTAGTTGAACATATTTGGGCATGTTTTTGGGGGGCTCTCTATTCTATTTCATTGGTCTAGGTGTCTGGGTCTTTTTGCAAGTATTATGTTATTTTGATTACTATAACTTTGTAACATAGTTTGAAATCACAAAGTGTGATGCCTCCAGCTTCGTTGTTTTTTCTCAAGATTGCTTTGGACATCATGAGTCTTAAAAAATGTTGGAATTTTAACAAAAAATAACATTGAATCTGAAGATTGCTTTGGGTAGTGTAAATATTTTAACATTAGTGATTCTTCCCTTCCACAGCACTTCCCTTCCACTTATTTATCTTTATAAATTTCTTTCATCAATGCCTTATTTTTTCAGTGTATAGATTTTTCACCTTTCAGTTAAATTTATTCCTAAGTATTTTATTCTTTTTGACACTATTGTAAATGGGCTAATTTTTTAAATTTCTTATTTGAATTGTTTGTTGTTAGTGTATAGAAACACTATTAATTTTTGTGTGTAGATTTTGTATTCTTCAACTTACCAAATATGTTTATTTCTTTTAACTGTTTCTTGGTGGAATCTTTAAGGGTTTCTATGAATAAAATCATCTCCTCTGCAAACAGGAACAATTTAACTGTTCCTTTTCAATTTGGATACATTTTATTTCTGTTTTCTTGTCTAATTACTCTAAGACTTCCAGTATTATGCTTCCAGTATTTATATTTAAAAATATTTCCTGTGCTCTTGAGGGAAAATGTATATTCTGATGCTGTTGGGTGAAATGCTCTGTATGTCTGGTAGGCCCATTTGGTTTATAGGGTTATTCAAGTCAGCTGTTCCTTATTGATCTTCTGCCTACATAATCAATCCATTGTTGATGGGGCATTAAAGTTCTGTGCTGTTGTTAGCTCTCTATTTCTTCCTTCAATTCTGTTAATATTTACTTCATATTTTTATGTACTCTAACATTAGATATATATATATATATATATATATATATATATATATATATATATTCACAATTGTTATATGCTCTTGACCCATTTATCATTATATAGTGACATGCTTTGTATCTTTACAGAATTTGACTAAAAGTTTATTTTGTTTGGTAAAAGAATGGCAACCCTAGTCTGTTTTGGTTAGTATTAGCATAAAATATCTTTTTCCATTCCTTCACTTTAACTCTATGTATTTCCTCTGGACTAAAATGAGTCTCTTCTAGTCAGCCCATTGCTGCACCTTGTTTTTATTTATTCAGTCACTTTGTTTCTTTTGATTGGAGAATCTTATACATTTCCATTTAAAGTAGTCATTGATAACTATTTGATGTTGCCATTTCATTAACTCTTTTCTATTTTATAATTCTTTTGTTCAATTATTTATTACTTGCTGTGTTCCTGTGATTTTTATAGTGACATGTTTTGATTTCTTCCTTTTTTATATTTTGTTTTCCTACTAGAGTTTTTTTCCCTTTGTTGTTACCATGGAGCTTACATAAAATGTCTTATAATTATAACTATGATCTATAACTATAACTAATAACTATATGTTTTAATCTGCTAGCAACTTAAACTTGAATTGCTGTTTCAATGTACCTTAGTCCCAATACACAATGTTCTTTGGTTAAGCCATGACTTAAGGAGGATGTCTCTGTTCTGTTTGCTCAGTAGTCACTGACATCAACTTCAGTGATCACGTGAGTTGTCACTGTCAATGTCGGCCTTGATCACCTGACTAAAGTAGTGTCTATCAGATTTCCCCGCTGCTAAGTTATCCCTTTCTATTCCCCTCCCAACTATGTTCTTGGGAAAAATGTCAATATGTGAAGTCCTTATACAAAGACTGGAGAGTTGGTAATTATGACCTTCTTCCTTGAGGGCAAAGTATATTATTCAAGTGATTGTAGATATCCACAAAAATAGTAACTATCTGTTTATATCACCGATATTTTTCAAACTGCATAAAGTGACAATTTCTTACTTTTGTAAAATAAATTTAGTCTCTAGTCAGTGAAAAGATTTATGAACGATAATGATGCTTACAGGATGAAAAACACACAATATGGAGTTCACAGAGAGGAACAAAATGCTAAATGAAAATGTATTAATTGCTTAGACTTGTCAGCTTGTATAAGGGCATGTACATGTTTACTTAGCAAAATCTGTAAATAATTTTTTTATGAAAATATAAAAGCTAATAAAATTTCAAAATTTTAGAGTGTCAAAACAAAGATAACTTCAGAATACATCTTTTCTTTGTCTAACTTTTAAGTAGCTAAGAAGAAATTTACTGTTTTTATTTGTATGTGACTGCCATGCCATTAAAACTATGACATTAAAAGGCAGATGTTATTTTTCCCTAATTTTTTTTTGAGACAGAGTCTTACTCTGTCGCCCAGGCTGAAGTGCAGTGGCACTTCAATCTCAGTTCACTGCAACCTCTGCCTCCTCGGTTCAAGTGATTCTCCTGCCCCAGCCACCCGAGTAGCTGGGATTGCAGCCACATGCACACACCCAGCTAATTTTTGTATTTTTAGTACAGATGGGATTTCGTCATGTTGGCCAGCTGGTCTTGAACTACTGACTTCAGGTGATCCACCCACTTTAGCCTCCCAAAGTGCTGGGATTACAGAATTGAGGCACATGTCCAGCCAAAAGGCAAATTTTTGAAATTTTTACTGAAATATTATATTTACATATAAAGCATGAATTATTGGTTGATAGCTTATTCATTTTTACAAAGTAAATATACCCATGTTATCAGCATGCAGGTCAAAAATATATTACCAATACCACAGAAATCCGCAATGATTCTCTTTAATTACTACTCCTCAAAAGAAAACATAACCTAACTTCTAATACAATGCATTATATTTTCTTATTTTTGCACTTCATATGTATAGTGCACATACTGTTTTATGCCTGGCCTCTTTTGCTGAATATTTTATTTATAAGTTTCAACTATTTCATAGTGTGAATGTATAGGTCTTTTATTAAAACTGCTGTATAGTATGTTATTTGGGAACATACCACAATTTATTTATTCATTATATTTTAAATATTTGGGAAGATTCCAGTATTGGAATATTATTAATAATGTGTGTTCTTGTAGATATATGCATTTCTCTTGCACATATACCATAATATTAATCATAATAAGTTTGCTGATATAAGAAACTTATCTTCATCAAATCTGCTTATGCAGTTATCATAGTTTAGTGAGTGTAATGAAGGGAAGATTCAAATCTTATGCTGAGAGCAATATAGGAACCCAATAAATCCTTGTTGATTGACTTATAGTCAATTTTAAAAGGGCTTTCTGAATATTGTGATTTCCCAGCAATTTTTTGAATTTTTACCATCAAGTGGAACAGAGATTATTCTCTAACCAACAAATTGTTTTTCTGCTTTGCAGGTTTTTATCTTAGAAAAGACAGGAATAAAAAAATAATGTATCTTGTGGAACTTTGCAGAACTATCTGTTCTACAAATCAAATTGTGTCCTAAAATACGATGACATATATAATAAATGTTTACATAAAGTGGTTAACCTATATAAAGTGGAAACTAATTCTATCCTTAAATGCGCTAGTTACTGTTCTTTCTCATCTATTTAATTTCAGTAACATTTTAATATGTTTTCTCAAAATATAGAAAACGATTTGAATATTTACTATAGTGAGAACCTCTTTTCATATCACTATGGACATCAGAATGCAATGCTGAGTCATATTATGACTAAGGAGACTGTGCGTGCCACAAAGCTAAATATCAAGACAGGGGTTCTTTCTCCTGTTGTCATTACTTGGTTTTGGGTTTCTGGTTTATTATTTTTAAAACTTGGAAAAAAGCTAAATTCCAGCTCCTATAATACTTTTCTTGTTAATGAGTAGTTTTGACCCAAGACAATTTTACCTTTCTTCTATGTTGGTCCAAATATTCATAGCCTTCTGCTCATCAGCCTATTTAATCTTATCACATTTTAAATTATTTCTTTGAAATTATCATAAGAAAAGTATAGACCATGTTTTCAGAAGTACAACCATCTTTTGTGTCATGTAGCACCTCAATCTCTATACCTGTTTTTATAGATAATTCATAAAATTATGCAGACTAATTCCAAATAACATCTGGCAAATAGCTTTGTCTCCCATCACTAATGGGTGTATACATGTGAAATTCAGTGAAGGGTAGCACTTTATGTGAATAGTAAAAATAGTCTTAAATGTGATACCGTTAGTCCTGGCAGACCAGAAAAAAAAAAATCTCTTTAAGGCTGGAGTCTTTAGAGTCCTCGTCCACAGTAAAGAGATCATTGTGATGTCTACTTAATATCTTCTAAATTTTTGCAAAGCGAGGCTTGCTCTTTGTTTATTCAAAGGAACGTTTATCATAGGAAACGTTTCGCTGGATTTTTCATATCTATTTTAGAGCTGACACTCAAGCCAAATCCAAGAGTAATGTTAAACATAGATAGTTTTCACCTCATTGACTTTTGCTAGATTTTACTAGCTTACTTAAATTGACCCCAGGGCTGTTACGTATAGGCAAAACATCTTCCTATATAACAAGCAAGAATCTAAACGTGAAACTCTAGCTGATATTGGCTAGGCTTCTGTACAGAATGGATCTCAGAGCTCCCTCAATTTCTTTGGATGAACCCACAGTTCCATAAAACCTTCTGAGCCTTTAATGACTTTGTATTTTCTTACGACAGTATTTTAGTTTATGCTTGTTTCATCTAAAACTTTTCTCTTCTACTAACCATGTAAGACTTGACTCAAACATCAAATTATCCAAGAAGATTCCTTGGATAACATTCACTCAATAAAATTTTAGTCCTGTTAACTCCTACAGCTCTTACACTCAAAAGAACATAGTTAGAAATTATATACTATCTGCTACTGAAGATATTTTTACCCTTGCGTCGCTATTTCCGTTTTACTTCTTGAGTACAAGTCCTGTAATTCACATTTATTTGCATCCTTTGCAGTATTAAGCACAATGACATTTCATGAAGGTTGATTGCCATGCATCAGATGATCCACATTTGATGATAAATTAAATCAAGCTCAGTTTGTAACTTCTAGATTAAAACTGGCAAATATTTATATGGTTTTATGTATGATAAACATTTCTGAGATTCTAAATATAATCATATCTTTTGTTCTGATTCCTTTTTCTGTCAAAATTCTGCACAAGCTATAGTGTAATAATAATATGTTGTTTAACTAATAGTAGGGCAAGTTACTGAAATTAGAATTGGCAAAGAATCATTTTTTCTGCAAATATGTGTTCACAAAACAAGTTAACGTTTTAACAATGATTTAGTTAGAATTTTCTAACTGGCAACAGTAATTTACATTCCTGCCTCCAAAAATAGCCTTAAAATGACATAAATTTTGGAATTTTCTAATATCAAAAACATCACTGGAATTAATGAATTAGGTCATATGAAAATCTTGAGATCCAAACACCAGTCAGTTACTTCCCAGAGTTTGTGAATTAGGTGCTGGGAGGGTTTGGCTGAAGACTCCACAACTCAATAAAGGCAAAGCAGTAAGCTGCCACAATTATAATAAACTCACTAAAAGACCACTAATTGCTTTTAGAACAAGTTTGTTAGGTCCAGAGCTTGTTCCATATGCAAAAAAATAAACTGATACTTAAAAAGATTACAACCATAAAGAGAAGGTTTATTGGTGAAAATGTTGCATTCTTTTCTTAAACAGGCTCAGAAAAAAAACAAATAGAAATAAAACCGTATTAGCAGACTAAAATTAAATTATGGATTAGCTCTCTTGGTTACAAATATACTTTAACCTTGAAAGGATAATGATTTTGAATTTACAAGCATGCTAACATCATATATTATATATTATATATTATTTATAAGTACGCGAACGTGTAAATACAATATATAATACAAGCATATATTGTATGATATTATATATTAATATCCAGTGATTCTAACAATAAAGAAGCTGAAACAAACGTTAGGAATAATGACTCAGAACTGGACAGGTTTTCAAAACTCCAAAGTCGTCTCCTTCATATGTCTTCAGTTATTACTATTAAAGATCTAGACGACTAACTATTTTTAACATGAGACATGGTATCTTTGGAGTCATTTACAAACAGTGGGCTTTAAAAATATTTCATGCCATCACCAACCTGAAGTATTTCAAAGCTGAGCATAGTAAGAGTAAAATGATCTCCAAAATGTATGTATACATGTATGATATGTATCTGAGACTGTGAATGAAGTCTCTATAATGTTTATCTTATCAGATTTCCATATTCTGGGATGGCTGTATTTTAATATCTAGAATGAATGGCTCTTTTAATATTGCAATTGTCAGTAAAAACCAAGGCATAATAATTATATTAGAAAATCATAATTATAGTACTTGCAAAGATGGAAAGCATTCTTCAAAATATAATTCCAGGATTGATATTCTAAAATAAATTTACATAAACTAAATTTGTGTCTAGTGTGCTAGCAAGAACTGTCATTTACGGTTAACTATCTGTATTTGTATTAGCAGTAGTTTTGGCTTCCTCAAAGAAATACAACAAAGCCAACGTCGATTTTAGTGGTGTGAATGACATATATTTTAAGAGGGTAGACTTTTTTAAAGTTCAACATTATAATAATGACATTTTGATAACTTTTAGATACTAATAATATATTTTAAAATAATATATTAAATATATTTAAATTATTTAAATATTTTTTAAAACATGAGTAGTGCACAATGAATTATTCTCATTATTTTTGATCTCTTCATTTTAGAGGTGATTCACAGAAAGGCTTCAAGATTTGCCTTAGAACTCAAAACGTATTTGCCCTAGAACTGAAAAGTACTGAGTGATACTTAGAGCAGTCAGCAATACGAAATCACTCTGAGCGAGATAGGATTTTTATAGAAGGAACCTCTTAAACTCAGTTCATGCTTTTGCATAATGAAGATTTACCGTGTCCACAGGCATGTTTATTTGAGACGACAAGCTTAAATTTAATCATCACATATTCTTCAATAGCTTTCCATTTGGAATAGGTCCAGCAGCCACCCAGAAAGCTGCCATACATATCTAGACTAGCATATATATGGCTGCAGACACAGTGGACTCTTAGCAGGATAAGAATATCACAGTGCTGCTGCAGTAGGTCATCAGTGAAGCACGTAATAGAAAAGCTGTGAGTCTAATCCACAGTTACAAAAATAGAGCTGTAAAATGATTTAAGGCAAGTTAGTTTCTATAAATATTGAGAAATGGGTTTCATATCTTTGGATATGTGTATTTTTAGGCTTTTCAATGTAATAGTGAAAAATCTTGGCTATGAAAGTGTTGCTTTCAAAATACACCATAGAGTGTAATGGTTAAGAGCTCAGAAGAGTCTGCCAATAAAACAGACTTCAGTTTGAGTCTAGTGTGGTGACTTGCTATCAGTTTGGGCAAGTTACTTAAACATGATAAATCTTTATTTATTTGTTGATAAATTTTGTACTATAATAATATCAACTTCACAGAGGGTATCTAAGACTTTTAGGTAAATAATGTAAAGTGTTTGGCGGAGTGTCTAGATACCACTAATTGTTGAATAAATGTTACATATTTGTAAGATGGTTAATGAAAGGAAGTTCACAGTTGACAGAGTGATAAGGCCAACACAATGAAACTTATTTACTGAAATGAGTCTTCTCAATTCAGTAACATTATGTCCTGTCTTTCAAAATAGAAATGAGTAAACTACAGGTTATTTTCATCATTATCTATGTATATGGATGTTTTCCACAATCCATCAAGTAAAATGTGGGGTGATTTAAACAAAAATACTTCCAAAAAAACCACATTAGCTATATCGTGAAGACTGTCCTCAAAGATTAACTTATGGACAATTTATATTGAGTAATTTAATAGTCTTGATTTAGTTCTTTACATGAGGAAAAAGGTTACATATTTGTTTAAGCATTTAAATGTAACATCCAAAATTATATCAAATACTGCTTTGGAGACTAGATTTTCTTCATTTATACTTTAAATTGTTTAAAGTCTCCATCATTCCACATCAATTTTGTTTTCCAAATTCTATGGAACTGTGCGCAGTACAAATGCAATCTAAATAGTGCCCTATGTTAATAAAGATAATACATTAGTGAAAATTAATAAACTAAATTTGAGTAAAGCTGTATGACATGTTAAAATATATTTTCTGGCTATAATAAAAATTGTGGTTGTGAGACTTTAAAAATTAGTGTTTAGAAATGTGAACTATAATAATGTTCCATAAGAGATCAGCTGTAACTTATTTATTTTTAGGTAGATAAAATGATTATAATATCCATTGTAAATTGTTCCTAATTTTAGAATAAATAGTAGAGTAGGCTGTCTTTATAAATATAGGATTTATGCTAATTATGTTACAGGATGATGCATTTAGGTGAAAATGATTTAAATTGATTAAAAATTATAATCTTATCAAATCGGCTTCGAATGTTGGAGATCTAATGCATTGTAGTTTGAACTAACTCTATAGAAAAGTGAGCACAAGCACATCTGGTTGGGAAGTGGTGAAGGACATGCTAGAGACATATCTAAGCTCTCGCAGGGAGTGAATGATTGGATGAATCCGGGTTTAGGATTTGAGGTTGGAGGATGGAGTCTGTACCATGGCTTGGTGGAATAGGAAATCTTACAGACAACATACCTTCTTTTGTTTAACTTTTCTAAATGTCTCATAATGGTGTTTTCTCCAGTGCTTTTTATTTTAGCAATAACCAAATGAATATGTGACCTTATTTTTTTACAACATTTTTAGTCTAAATCAACTCTCAGAGAAAGGATTACTCTGCCTGCTCCACTCACTTTCAACTATGACTTTGGGACATAGGTGCACTTAATTTAATGCCAGTTTGAGTAACTTAGGTAAGAATTATACTCTATATTTTTCTTCTGTTATCCAAAATTGAATAATATATTAAGGAAAATCTCCTTTTCAAGGCCATTGGTCCATGCATGGCCTACTTTCATTTGTTTCTTAAAAAGTACCCAGTCCAATGCAAAATCTCAGTTAGTGACAGTCCTTAGGAAGAACAGGTTAATGGGTAATGGAGAGGCTTGTGAGGTTATAAAATCTAAAACAAGACTTCTCTTGGTCAGTGGGTTCAGGAAGAGTTTTTCTGAGAAAGTAATACCGTGGCAAGATCTAAAGGATGAATAAGAGTTTACAACGTGAAGACGGGAAGAAAACAGCATAATGGGTATGGAAGAGAGCATTTTATGGTGGGCTGCATTGAGAAGAAGCACAGGATGTACAGATGTCTGAAAGACAGCCATTGGGCTGGGATGAACAGATGGTAAGCAAGTGTGTTATCAGATGGGCTACAAGATGGAAGTAAAGACCCAACCATTCTGGGCATTCTTGACTATGTTAAATGTTTGGGTTTTTTTTTGGCTGGGCACAGCGGCTCACACATGTAATCCCAGCACTTTTGGGAGGTCAAAGCAGGCAGATCACCTGATGTCAGGAGTTTGAAACTAGCCTGGCCAACATAGTGAAACCCCATATCTACTAAAAGTACAAAAATTAACTGGGTACTGTGGCGGGTGCTTGTAATCCCAGCTACTAGAGAGGCTGAGGCAGGAGAATCACTTGAACGCAGGAAGTGGAGGTTGCAGTGAGCTGAGATTGAGCCACTGCACTAGACCACAGAACTAGACTTGGTCTCCAGGAAAAAAAAAAGTTTGTTTTTATTTCAAGAACAATAGGAAGCCATCGGAGTTTTATGTAAGGTTTCACACAATCATATATACATTTTAAAAAGGAGTCTTTGGTCATAATTGGGAAAGAGATGTGATTGAAGCTGTTACTAGGTTATTGCTGTAGTCCGTGCAGAGAGTGATGGTAGTCTGCGCTGAAATTGTACCAGTATATATTAAAAAAATGCTGTGTTTTACAGTTTTTAAAAGTAACTAAAATTATATTTTAAAAACTCTAACACCACCATATCTTTCTATGTCTACAAATACATCACTGACATATAAATTGCTTAATGTAATTACATTGTAATATTATTTATGTCTCATGGATTGCTACATGGTAACCACTGAAAATAACATTTTGAATGACTGAAAATAAATTCATCTTACAATAAGTGCTACTTTACTTAAGCAAGAGCAAGTATACTACAACCCACTGGCAATCACAACATTAAAAAACTGTACCTGATTGTCAAGGATAAATTTGACATATACTTCAAATTATGTGTAAACAATTGCAGATGACTCAATAGAACAACTATAGTGAGTGCAATAACATTGTAACAAATTCTGTGCTGCCTATATGAAATATTTTTTTCTCAAACCACAGAGCTTTACATACCAATAGCTATTAATTTTTGCTATATACTAATAGTTAACCTCTAAAATGACTGTGAAATTATTAAATATTAAAACATTAGACCTGCTGGGAAAAAAAGAACTATTTAAATGGTAATGTGACCAAGTGAGCAGTACTTATCTCTAGTGGTAAAAAATATGTATAAGTTCCAGTCCTAACCTTGTGGATAAATACTTATCTAACAAATACTTATGCCTTACTTATATTTACATATATAGTTTTCCAGCAGTTGCAAATTCAGTGTAAACTATTACATAATATTAAGGAAGACAGAGAATTTAAGTGATTACCTAAGATAGCACTTCCCAATGGAACTCTCTGGTGCAATATAAATGTTTTATATTTGTGCTGCCTACTACGATAACTCCTAGTGACATGTGACTATTGAGCACTTGAAATATATCTAGGATGACTAAGGATCTAAATTTTTAAATTAATTTACATTTAAATTCAAATAGTAATATGTGGCTAGTGATACCTACGTCAGTTAGCAAAGATCAAGGAGATTCAATTTCCTCAATATTTAAACGCTGAAATTTATGGATGGAAAAAAATGTCTTTCTCAAGGTTATAGAATGAAGACAACAATTCAGGTATTTGGTATCTAAA
Source organism: Leontopithecus rosalia (assembly GCA_028533165.1). NCBI lineage: Eukaryota > Metazoa > Chordata > Mammalia > Primates > Cebidae > Leontopithecus > Leontopithecus rosalia. Next base: position 88,885,003 of record CM052662.1, read on the forward strand.
AATTTCTCATTAGGTTACTGTAACAAATTTTATAATTTTGTGCTGTTAATACAATGGAAAGTCATAGAAAAACTGTCTCAAGGATAGCTTATAGATGAGTGAGAGATTAGCTACATTTTGAATTATTACTATGAAGAATAGTTCCTGGATCATTCAGGGATGATTTATTCAAATAACTTTTGTCTTTTGTTGTTGATGCTGTTGTCTTTATTGTTGAGAATGACTACTCTAGAGATGAGCTCCATTTTTAAAAAGTGATAGTATCTATACCATGAGCTAAGTAAGCATATTTATTGTCTTAGCCCAAATATTAACGGCTTACATCAATATTGCATTTATTACTTCACATTCTCTTTAGGTCAGAAATCTGGGAGTGGCTTAGCAGAGTCCTCTGCATTAAATTCTCTCACAAGCCTGCATTAGAGGTCTTGGCTGGAGCTGCACTCTCATTAGGGATGCAACTATGGACACTTCAGAGCTCGGTCATGCAGTTTTACCAGGTTTCAATTTCTCAGAAGCTGTTTGGACTGAGGGTTTCCATTATTCGCTGGCTGTGGTCTGTATGCTACCTTCAGCTCCTTTCCTGCTATAGGGCAGTTCACAACATGGAAGCTTGTTTCATCAGATCGAAAGAGTAAGAAATGCCAAAGAGATTGTGAACAAGATGGAAATGACATTTTTTATGGATTAATTCCAGAAGTGACATCCCATATCTTTTACTTTAGAAGCAAATCACTTGGTTCAGTTCACACAAAAGAGGACAGGATTACGAATGAGCATACCTATCATGAGTTGGGGATGACTGATTGCCTTTTCATGATATGCTCATCACATTCACCTAACCAAGGTGACAAAGAATTTCGTGGGAAGCATGTGATATTTCCAGATATTCATCAGATGTCCCCTAAGGTACTTTTGCTTTAAATGTTAAAAAGCCTCACTTAGATAGGAGAAATAACATTGATTTTTTTTTATCGGTTGCACAGCAAGGCAAATACAGAATAATTTAGTACCGTATGTTTCAATACTAGGAGAGTACATTTCAAATGTTCTAATCACAAAAGATGTTCAATATTTGAGATAATAGATATGTTAATTGGCTTGATTTAATCATTTTACGTTGTATTAAAAATCATAACATCACTTTGTTATATAATTATATATTTACATAATAAATTGTGTGTTGTATTATTCTAAAAAATGAAAGAGGGATTTATAAATTATATAATTATAATTTGTCAACATATAATAAAAAGCTTTAAAAAATCTTTAATAAAATAAATGAAAGACTATAAACACATTGATTTTTTAACAGTAAATTAACATTGACAATGCCAATTCCATAAATATCAGTTCTTGACATTGTCAGCTGTGCTTGATGTGTTGTCAATTGCTGAATGAGAAGTGAAAGCTGGAAACGTTCTACTAGAGGAAATTTCAGTTATCCAGTCCTGAACACCATTTGTTGTGTTTTATTAAGCATTATCCAATAGCTCCATTGCTTGCAACCTCCTCTTATTGCTAGAAATGATCTCTTTGCCACAAATTGCGCAGAATTCTGTACAGACTACTTGTCTGACACGGGTAGGTTTTGAGTTAAGAATGGGCTTACTAGCTTTCCTCTAATATGAAGAAAGTAATTTATACAATCTTATCTTCTAAGACAGAGGTCCCCAATCCCCAGGCCATGAACCAGTACCTGCTTATGGCCTGTTAGGAACTGGGCTGTACAGCAGGAGGTGAACAGCAGGGGAGTAAGCATTACTGCCTGAGCTCTGCCTCCTGTCAGATCAGCAACATTAGATTCTCAAAGGAGTGCGAATCCTACTGTGAACTGCGCATGCAAGGGATCTAGGTTGCACACTCCTTATGAGAATCTACTAATACCTGATGATTTGAGGTGGAACATTTCATCCCCAGACCATTCCCCTGGCACCCACTCCTGCTCGTTTCTCACTTTACAGTGGAATACTTTTCTTACTCGAAACCAGTCCAAGGTGCTAAAAAGGTTGGGGGCCACTGTTCTAGAAGACAGGTTATACATACAAAGCATCTTTAATTACAAAAGGAATCCACATGTTCCATTTCCTGTAAATTTTGGCGAGAGATTTTCTAAAGTGTTGAAAATTATGTGTCCTTGAAATAGCAGAATTAGTAGCATATAAGAATACATCCCTGAAACTGCTAATATGCTACTAATTGTATGTTGTATTTTCTAAAAAGATGAGAAAGGGATTTAAGTAGGAGACATGTATAAGATGCAAACTTTGTATCTGTTTTTACAGGATAGTGCTGTAAAATAATTAAGATCAAATACTTGAAGTGATACAATTATATCTATCATGCCCTTTCTTGTAGAATCTGTTAGCTCCTCTGGAGCTTTCTGTTTCCTTAATCACTTTGCAGCATTTCAGCCCAGTGTACAGACTACCCTGTTTTTCTCTTCTGTTGACAATTAACTCCCATCAACAGTGGTGAAAGTTTGTCATCTTCTTTTCTACTGTCACAGACTAACTCTTAAACTTCTACTTTTTATAACAATATGCTATGTCAAAGGTTACTAGTAATTTACAAATACTTAAATTCCCTGGATATTGACCATCTCCAGTGTTGAGTCTCTTTAATATTTTACCTTTTTTTGAAACTCTTTCCTCCCACTTCTTTTGCTTTGGTTTCATCTCCCCATGTCCAACCTAAATTCCTTGAGCTTGAGTCCTTCTCCAGCTTCCGAAATTAAACTTTAGTTTTTTGCTCTTCCTTGTCTAGACTGTTTAGTTACTGTCTCTTGAGGAAATTAACTGCTTCAATGGTCATTTCTGGTGACTCTCAAATCTACTTGTTCAGCATTGCCAGCATCTTCCCTGAGTTTAAGTTCAGCATGTACAACTGCATGCTGCATATTTGCAATTGAACAAATCGATGTTACCAGAACTACAATATAATATGGCACAAAATGACATTAATATATAATTGGCATAGGAAGAATAAACAAATTTTTCATTTAACTTTTTCCCCTCTGTCAAATAGCACATTTATTTAGCTAAGCTCAAGATAAAATGTCCCTAGTCTCTGGACTCAAAACATTGAAGTTATATGACATTCCTTATTCCAAGCTTTCTCTAAATTCTAGTCAAAACACTTTTGAAAACATTTTGGGAGCTTGGCAAAGTATATACAAACAAGCGAATGATAATAAGGATAGGCTATATATGTTATTGCAGTTGTTTTTTTAGTTTATGTCCTATAAACATTGGTGCAATAAAAAATAACTTTTATACAAAATAATGAATTGAGGAAATCAAAAAGGAAAGGTGTGTGCTGGCTGGGCTGTGAAAAAAAATGTTTTGTCAATGAAAAAGCAAAAACAAATGGAAAAGGCCAGCAGTTCCATAAGCAGAAACTATTTTCCACCATTATTTTATATATCAACAACTTGTGACAGTGGCTCTTTTATAACAATAACGCTAGTATTATATATATATACAGACACACACACACACACACACATATTTTAAACACCTATAGCAGATGGTGTCTTTTAAAGATTTATTGTTAATGAGTAGGTGGAGAAAATATTGCTTCCTGCTCAATTAGGTAGTTAGCTGCAGAGATGTCTAAAGAAGGTTGAACAAGTTAAAAGCAAAACTGTTCTAAGCTCTATTTTTGCCAGAGTAGAATAGAGTTGGGTGTTCTTAAAAAAAAAAAACAAACAACTGTTCTGTTGTTGAGATTTTGGTGTTCTAACGATGGGCAGAAGTAAACTGTGTCTTATAAATGAATAGAGTACTAATACTATGACTTTGAAACAGCTTCATTAACTTAGAGAAGCATAGAAGCTCAGTGGAGAGAGCCTGACTCTGAACAGTGTTACTGTTTATAGGAAAAGAACCCAAGGGGATTCAGAAATGACCTAAGTATAATATACAGGGAAAGTAAACCATGACTATCATGTATCGGTTGTTGAAACAACTAATATTTTGTATTCTGTACAATCAGGGCTTTCTAAGCAAAAATTACCGGCAATCAGGATTAAAAGATGTTTGAATGCTAAACAAGCCTGAAGACCCATCTCCCCTGGAGCCATTTATTTACATTCCAAAGGGTTGTAAACATCTAGGGGCCATTCTCACTTTCCTTGGAGAGAATATGTTTGTTAGAAACAGAATTTCTTTTCTTCTCTCTGGAGAGAAAGAAGGGCTGCTGTGCAGCTGTTTCTATATAAGCTGCAAAATGTATAATCTTAGTGATTCTCTCTTGCCCTAGAGACGCTTTCTATATGCACAGAGTCCATTTTCTCTCATCATATCACCTTCAGGAAAAGAAGGGGGCATGGGAAACTTGCGTCAGTATTGCTTTAAAAAGTAAAACTGATCTTTGGTCCAGAAACCGTGTCTTTGCTCTCAGGTTAAACACATATTTAACCTGTGTCATCTGTTTGTGTCATTTGTGGGTTTTAAAAGGTACATAGATATAGAATGTAGAGTTTGATTCTCTCTTTTGTTGTTAATAATAGTTGGTTCCAACTTATTACTTATTCTTACAGTCACGGAGTATAAATATTACTCCTTATTTACATAGCACTGTGGGCACTCTGGGCTTCATATGTCTTTATGAGGAAGGAGACCTAAGCGTCTAAGACCACCTCCCCCTTGACTTTCACACTGCAATTTCAACAGGAGAAGTAAAGGCTTACCGGGGGACCTTAATCGCCCTGTGGATGCAGGCATGGTGTGGAGGAATCTTCACTTAAACAGGATCAAACCCCCACCTCACGCCTACTCCAAGGACCAAGACCCTTTCACATGTAATTTCTAGAGTTGTAAGCCTTTATAAGGGCAGGGACTTTCTTTGTTAGATGAGCTTGGCTGTTAGGCAACTATACCACCTCACTCCCATCCTTCCCAGTTCGGTGTTGATAGAGGTTTGTTTTGTGGCCTTTTTCCTGCTTTATTTACAGACTACAGAGCTCTTAGAGAGGGGAATTGCTAACAAATGTAGAAGTAAATGAGACCAAATTAAAACAAAAACAAAACGGTAACATTACTTCGGGTCTTTGCGACATACCATGAACTGCAAAAATCTGAGACAAGTCTCAGTTAATTTAGAAAGTTTTTTTGTCAAGGTTGGTACATGTGCCCGTGACACAGCCTCAGGAGGTCCTGGTGACATGTGCCTAAGCTGGGCAGAGCACAGTTTGGTTTTATACATTCTAGGGAGACATGGGACATCAATCAACATATGCAAGACAAACACTGGATTGGTCTGGACAGGAGGGACAACAGGAAGCAAAGGCAGAAAGATTCAAAGCAAGGAGGGAGCTTCCAGGTCATAGATAGATAGGAAACAAATGGTTGCATTATATTGAGTTTTTGATTAGCCTCTTCAAAGGAGGCAATTAGATACGCATTTATCTTGGTAAACAGAGGGGAGACTTTGAAGAGAATGGGAGGCAGGTTGGCCCTAAGCAGTTCCCAGCTTTAATTTTTTCTTTAGCTTGGTGATTTGGGGGCCCCAAGATTGATTGTCCTTTTGCAATACTTACTAATATTGAATAGAATGGATTTGCAAGGTCCACAGAGAAATCATTCTCAAATAGAGGAGTTTAAAAATCTTTCAGGTGAAAACATCTAAAATCTTCCCTAATTTTTTATTTTTATTTTTATTTTTTTTTAAGTTATTCAATGGTCAGATGAGAGGGATAGAGTAAGTTTATCATAGCGAGCTTTTGCATAATGTGAAATTCACTCACTTTAAAGAAATGGCCTTTCGTTATATGCAAATTTTCAGTGCCACAAAAGAAGTGCTTGAATGTAACTTTCCTCAGCAAGGCAACTTACTTCTATAGAAGGGTGTGGCTCATAAATGAACAATGGTGAGCACGAACCTGGAGAAGGGGTGGGGAAGGGGTTCTTATTCCTGATGGAGGTAGCCCTTACTGCCGTAATTCCCCTGTTGGCTAGGGTTAGACTGCACAGTCTGGTGTAATTCCAATTGGATATTTTAAGGGAATAGGGGTATGAGCCAGAGTGGCAGGGTGGGTAGTTTGGTAGGAAGGATGGTTACAGGACAGGTCAGACCAGAGCAGGTAACTGGAGCAGGTGACTGGGATGAGTCAGGATGCAGCAGTGACGAGGGGAATAGATGCGAACTACTAATTAGAACTGGTAGAAAAGGTTGTTTACTGAAATACAAGGAATTTAAACTTAAAAATGGAGGACAAAGAACTGAACATACTGACATCCTGATTCTTTGAAGAGAAACTTGGAGTTCACTCTATATAACGCTTTGTTCTGAGATTTGTTACTAATGTTTGAAATTACCTTCTTCTAAACAACAATGGTAATGGCAAATTACATTTTGTTTGTTGGTTTATTACATGGTTGATGAAACGTCGCTACTATTATTTTAAAGCTCTGTTGACAATGACAGCATAAAGTCTCAAAACCAGTGTTTTAAAGGACTTGGGTTTATTACAGGACTTGATACATTTTGTTACAGCATCAGCCTTAAATAAAAGTGGATTCCTTGAATTCGGATGCAGTAGGCTGAACCCTGGGTTTGAATAACTCAGAGAACTATAAGAATATAGGCAAATCGGCCGGGCGCGGTGGCTCACGCCTGTAATCCCAGCACTTTGGGAGGCCGAGGCGGGTGGATCACGAGGTCAAGAGATCGAGACCATCCTGGTCAACATGGTGAAACCCCATCTCTACTAAAAATACAAAAAAAAAAAAATTAGCTGGGCACGGTGGCGCGTGCCTGTTATCCCAGCTACTCAGGAGGCTGAGGCAGGAGAATTGCCTGAACCCAGGAGGCGGAGGTTGCAGTGAGTCAAGATTACACCATTGCACTCCAGCCTGGGTAACAAGAGAAAAACTCAGTCTCAAAAAAAAAAAAAAAAAAAAGAAAAGAATATAGGCAAATAAGTCACTGTTAAATTTTAAAGTAAAAAGGTGTTCCTTTGTTAAATTTGCATATTTATCTTCTAAGATATAAAAGACATGAAACATTTTAAATAAACACAACATCAAGGTAAGTCAGATTTCTTCCTTCATGAGTTTCTTCTTAGAAGGAATTATTTCCCATTTCCTTCTGGAATTGAAGAACACATTTAAGCAGACAATATTCTTGCTGAATATAGTTTTATTAAAGTTCTTAAGAAGGCTGAGAGGAAGAAGCCAGAGTATTTAGGAACTTGTTAACATTTTTTTAAGGCCATTGGACTTCATCTTTATGGCACCAGGAAGTAACTGAAGAATTTCAATTATGTTTGCACCGCCAAATCATATATATGAATATTTATAAATGATTCCCTCTGGCTGCTGAGAATAAAATAAAGTGTTGGAAGGTGCAATAGGTAAGAGATATAAATGGCAGCAAAAGCAGGGTGGAGTCAGACTCCTGGTCAACAAAGTAGTGAATAGTCCAAACAACATGTATGGACTAATTTCTTCTACATAACCATTTACAAAGACATAAACTCTTAACATGTAGGGTGCGTGGTTAGAAATTGCTTCAACACATAATTTAACTTACTAAATTATATGGCCTGAAACTGATTATAAGACTTTCTTATATTTGAGGTAGGCTAAGACTGGATCAGGTATAAGCTATACCTATATAAATATAGACATATAGATAACTATTTGCATTTCTATTACTCATAAAATTTTATAAACAGTAAATACCGTATAATGATTGTTTTAAAGATGAATAATATTCCAAGTATTTCTTTACATTTTGAATGGAGGTAAAACCAGAAAAAAAGCCCCTCAAAAAGAGAGATAGTTAATGAGTACAAAAATAGAGTTATATAGAAGAAATGAGATCTAGTGTTTGGTAGCACAGTAAGGCTACTATAATTAGCAATAATTTATTTTGTATTTCAAAATATCTAAAAGAATGGAATTGGAATATTCCTAAAAAAAACAATGATAAATGCTTGAGGTAATAGATAACTGAATTACCCTGATCTTATTTATTACAAATTGTATGCTTGAATCAAAATATCACCTGTACCCTATAACTATGTACACATATGTATCTTTAACAATGAAAAATTAAAAAATAAAAAATAAACAACTTCCAAAATCTTAGTCATCTTTTAAAAAACTTTAATTTCTCTTAAAATTATAGTCATCTCTTCATTATAATTAATCTACTCCAGTTAAACTCAATCAACATATAATGTTTTTATGTTTCTGTGTCACAATTTTGGTTTGATTTAGGATCCTGAATATTGGGAGAAAAGCAGATGAGCATGTGCGAAACCCCAGTGCATTACTACGTATCGTCTCCTTTTTCAGCCTTTCTACTTTCATTCCTTGAACTGACTCCAGTGATCCTATGCTTAGAGTTGCATTCATAACCTTCTCTGGGGAAATTTTTTATAGCTGTGTTTTGAAGCAAGCAGAACATCAAGAAAATAGTTGCTCAGATATGTGTGAAAAGAAATTGCAGGTATGCCAAGATATTTGGGAGGAAATGTGTGAAGGTTCTATTTTTTTTTTGGTGAAAAGCAAGTTAGGTCACCTATTTATAGGAATTCACCTGATTGTACCTATTTTATTTAGCTAAAACCTTAATTAAAGTATTTTCAGTCTAATAGATGTTTGGATAAATTAGATTAACTCTTTATCACTACTAAGATAATATTCACTCCCCTGAAGGTAAAGGCAATGTAGAAATAGTATATAAAGATACTGTGTTTGCTCTTATAAGTCTAGCTGAACAAAAAAATGGAAGATTGTAACCATCCCTACTTGCTTCCACATTTTCTGGCAATTCCCCTCTCTAGGCCATGCAACATGTACATTCTATTATGAAATAGGAATAAAAAGAAAACAAAAAGAGAGCCTATATTGAAACATAAATAGGCCTGAGTTCCACTCACTGGTAGTGAGATGGTAGACTAAGGAACTGAATTCCTTATTGCTTTGTCCAGATAGTCAGGAGTCTTTCAGAGTTTGAAACCCAATTAAAAAAATTAGACAATTATGATAATGTATTGACTGATATAATCAAATTAAACCAAGGATAGGAATGGAGTTCAGGGATGTCCAGAAAGAGAGACTCCAGTACCACTAGGATTTCTCTCTTCACTTCCCTTCCCTTCACCTATTTTCTCTTGGATCATTTTTAAAAATATATGTATAGCATTTCCACTAGAAAGGAAATAACTTATGTCTCTTAGATCTAATAATTGAAAATATTCCAGGGAAGAGCTTTGATTGAAATGTTCAACTTTAATTGTTTACATACAAATCCAGGAAGATGAAATAACATCATTGAGAGCAGCCACTGGAGTGTACTGACTGAAGTAAGGAGAGAAACAGGTCCCCAAATAAGGGGATGCAAAGCAAAAATCAGAGAAGTGATTGGCATAGAAAAAATTAGATATCAAATAGGCTAACAAGGTTATGGTGAGACCTGTAAATCTGTATGTCAGTGTAAAAACCTAGCCTGGCATGTATTAAACACTATATGCGTAGATTTTCTTTTTCTTTTGTTTTCTCCTTTCGAGATTGCATAATGCTTGAAATAATGCTTAATTCTACCATATCTTCTTAATCTTAGTAAATCTGAATTCTACTATATCCTCTATCTTTGCAGTCAAAGTTAATACATTTCACCTCTTCAAGAGTTCCTTTGAAATCCAAGGCTGTTCAATTAAAAAACCTGTCTCAGATGAAGAAGACAGCATGATCTTGCAGTAAATAAGCATACATTTTTTAGAGTCATATAGAGTTGGGTTCTAAGCTTACTTCTGCCATTTTTTAACTCTTTACCATTGAGCAATTAATTATTTTATAGCTCAGTGTCCTCATCTATAAAATATGAATAAGGCAATTTCAGGAATGCTATAATGTTTATAAATTGCTCAGCAGAGTGTTTGGAAACAAATAAGCAAATTATAATTCTTACTAAGGTAGTTCTACGGCTCCTTTATTTTTCAAGGGATCTGTACTTGCTGACTTATCCTAATCAGGACAATCTGATTCATTAAAGATGACCAATAGACATTCACTGAGCATTCAGTCTGTAGAGTGTTTGATCTTTAAACATTTCCTATACAGAGATTCAGACAATTTTGTTTCAAAATAGAAAGTCAGAAAAACAAAGACCATGTAAGTCAATCAGAGGAAATAATTAAAAGGTACATTAGCTGTCAATTCTAATTTCAATTTTTCCATTCACAGATTTCCTGAACTTGAACAAGTATTTAGCTTTTCACATTCTATATGATATAATAGTATAATCTGTAAATCTGAAATGGGACCCTACAGTTCAATATTATAGTTTGCTTGTGAGGAAGAAAATGGTACTATGAAAAGTCAAACTATGAGGTATAGTTAACCTACAATAACAGGTTGTTGAAATGAATATATGACATACTAAAATATTTTCATTATTCATATATATCGAATATTTCAGGGATCTAACACTTCTGGATCTATTAATTTTAAAAAATAAATTTTTTCAAAGCCAGGAAAACCCATTCTATCATATCAGATCATCTCTTAAATGTAACCTTTTAACAAATACAGTTGCAAGCATGCTCTCCTTGTGTTAGGCATTGGGTTAGGAATATTCAGGAGATAACAAAGATGTACGTTACTTTATTTTGTGGTGCTTACATTCTGTTGGGAAGAAGACATCACAGAGAACAGGACAAGTCAATGGCTCATGGGAAGTCACTGCTCAGATCTTTCATGAGAAAACTTGCTGAAAGCAGTATCCTTAGATGCGCCATTCACACTGAGATTTTTCTCTCCTCAGGCTCCTCCTACCTAATGACTGTGCATGGCGGGGGTACTCCAGGCATTCCACTGTTGCCTAATGTGTCACTCATATCTAACAGGCAAGTTTTGCTCTGGGGCTTCCCATCAGGCAGGCCACAGCTTTTTCAGGGCTTCACTACAGACCGAGGCTCTTCCCTAATCCTCTTTTCTTCTGTCCTTTCACAGGTACCACCTTAGTTGGTTTTGAACTGCTATAACAGAATACCACAGACTAGATTATTACAGACAACAGAAGTTTATTTGGCTCATGGTTCTGGAGGCTGCAAAGTTCAAAACTGAGGGACCACATCCGGTGAGGGCTGGCTTCTCATATAATCCAGTAGTGGAAGGCAACAGGGTGACAGAGAGCAGGAGAGAGAGGGCACGAGAGAGCCAAGCTCACTTTGGTAACAAACCCACTCCTGCATTAATCCACTCATGATGGTAGAACTCTCATCACCTAAGCATGTTCCATTCGGTTCTACCTCCTGACACTATTGCATTAAGGGTTGTTTTCCATGCATCAACTTTGGGGGATACACTCCATCCATGTCAGGTACTCAGCCTGCATTCAAATCTGAAGGCCCCTCTCACCTCTGCTCCTTTTTTTATTCTTTATAGGCATTTCATCCAGTAAATCTCTTGCAAGAGTAATTTTATTCTGATATCTCCTTGTCAAGGAAATACACTGATAAAGTATCCAAATGAGCATTAAAATCAATGATTCTATGATTGGGGTTCTAGTTAAATGATGGTAATGAAATCATAATGAGATCTCCAGTTATTTTTAAAAACCTAATGAAAGCCATATTTTTATCTTGACTGGTTCTGCATAAATTATATTCTAGTTATGTTTAGTTTTCTAGAAAACTAAAATAAAAATGAAATATTCAGTGTTTTGTCTTGCCTTCCTTGTCCACTATCCTATTCTGAAGTGGATTTGCACCCTCACCTCCATGACTCTTCACTCTGGTCTCAGCTGATTGTACCAAGGGCCTCTCTGACCCCTGGAAAGACAATCCTTGTCCTGGGCTAAGTTAATTAAATTTCCTTTATAAAGAATAAATACAATTAACATAAAAATCTGTAGTGCATGCATGGAGTTTGAAGAATACATGGATGTGTGTTGGATACTCAGCTTGAATACAGGACAGTCAAGAGAGGAAAAGATAAAAATAGAGAAAAGACTATAAAGACTCTGAGAGGCGGAGAGAACACCTTAGTTTTCACTTTCCGTTTTTGTCTCTGGTTCTCAGTTCTGTCCATATATAATTCTCTCTCTATAATTGTCTAAGAAACTTAAGTATTTGAATAATGAAGTCATTGGGGTAAGGAGCACCATGCAATGGTGGTAGAAAATAAGCTTGAACTAGTTAAGTGAAGCAAATTTTTGAGAGCCAGTGAATCGGAGTGTGTGATGAGAGGCATAAAAATTTATCCTAGAGGCAGCATCAGTGTGATCCAGAGATCCTTTCAGGAAGAAAGTGGAAATAAATCATACCTGGAGTGACATTATTCATTCTTGTTCGATAGGTGCTTATGAGGATTGTTGGGGATTTAAAGAAGAGTCCGGGCGATTTAGATGCTCTTCGGGTAATGGTGGGAAAGTAAGTGTGCAGATAACATTAACAGAAAATGATGTCAGTCAAGTGAGTCCAGAGAGGTAATGCCAATAGTCAGACCTATGAGGGAAGAAATGCCATCACTTTGATGTTTCCCAAGGTAGCAGATGACATTTGAGATGAATATTGAATGATAGATATCAATTTTATGGACATGTTTGTGGAGGAGGCTATGTAAGCACAATGGCAAAAACACAGGGGTTAAAGTCAAGCAAAGGGTAATTCTTTTTTTAAATTTTTTAAAGACAGGATTTAACTATGTTGGCCAGGATGGTCTCAATCTCTTGACCTCATGATCCGCCCACCTCGGCCTCCCAAAGTTCTGGGATTACAGGTGTGAGCCACTGTGCCCGGCCGGGTAATTCATTTTGTATAAAACAGTCTTAGCTAGGCACAGTGGCTCATGCCTGTAATCCCAGCACTTTGGGAGGCCAAAGCAGGCCAATCACCTGAGGTCAGGAGTTCAAGACCAGCCATGGTCAACATGGTGAAACCTGTCTCAAATAAACACACACACACACACACACACACACACACACACACACAAACACACATACACACTTAGCTGGACATGGTGGCAGGTGCCTCAAATCCCAGCTACTTGGGAGGCTGAGGCAGGAGAATCCCTTGAGCCTGGGAGGCGGAGGTTACAGTGAGCCAAGATTGCGCCATTGCACTCCAGCCTGGGCAAAAATAGCTAAGCTCCATCGCAAAAACAAACAAAAAAACCATAATCTCCACAGGAAATGGATGGCAGGACAGGTGTAGTCTACACTTTTTGGAGTCTTGATTTTAGTTAAAGTTGTTGACATTAGAGTTGACAATACTAGATGACTGATTTGTATATGTTGAACAAAGAACAGAGAAGATCTAAACATTTCCTAGCTCAGAAGGATGGAAAAGTGACAGTCCACTGACTGAAACTGAGAAGGTGGATGAAGGAATTAAGAAATTTACAGAAAGATATAGTAGTATAATTATGAAGGAATTCAACTTTAAGGCAAGAGTGTTAAGCTTGAGAAAACTGCAGAGGCTTGCTAAACAATGTAAATGTAGGATTTGTTTTTAAATATCTAACCCTTACTTTAAAAATACTTTTTCTTACACTTTTACTGAAGCCTCTGCTACTCAGGGTCCCTAGGTTTCCTGTGTTTAATTTTACTTTATATAAACTCTTTCAACACAGTGGGAATAGATTTGTGTAAATACTTACTTCGCCCCAATACTATTTATATTTTAACGTTATCATTACTCCCTGTAAAGAATGTGAAAATTAGGAATCGAGCTAAGGGGGGTATTCTTTGGCATATGAGGAGAAAAAGAGTCTTGAATTCTGCACTAAAATTGAGCCATGAGGCACCCTGCCAACTGTGCTTATGCAGTGTTAGCTCCGGCCTGTCTGTAACCTGAAAGTGTGGAGCAAGAGATAAATGTGGATGTGGAGGTTGAAGCTGTAGATTCAGGAGTCATCATCCAACATATAAAGGAAATTAATTCATCGGTTTTATAAATATTTATTAAATATTTGTTATGAGCCAGGAACTCTTCTGCGTGATAGGGATACAACAGTGAAAAAAAACCCAGAAATTCCTGACCTTGTGAATTTTTCATATGAGGAGAGAGATAAACAATAAATATATATGTTAATAAGTAATTAATACATAAACTTATACATATGCAAGTAATTTTGTTTAAAATTGCTAAATATGATGTAGAGAAGGAAAAGAGGGGACAGAAAAACTGGAGAGTAGGAAAAAATGCCATTTAAAATAACCGGGAAGACACTATTAAAAGGGTAACATTTGAGCAGACTTGAATGATGTGTGGGAATGAATATCAAGAAGAAAACGCATTCTAGCAGAGAGAACATGTGTGTTGTCACCATAGTGACAGCTGGACAGAGAGGTAAGGGAAAACAAAATAATCTCTCTTGCTGCAGCTGGTCCAAATATTGTAATTGATATTAATCATTTTCCTTCTCTATTACAACTCTGTGTTTCCCTCATCTTAGATCAGCACCACAGCTGGCCTGGATTGTTTGTTTGCCTACTGGTGTGGACTGGACCTAGAAGGCTACTCCCAAGGATTTAAATCCTTAATTTGCTACCCTCTTAGGCTATTTACTTGTATCACTGGACACAGAAACACCAAGCCATTTCCCAATGAATTCCTTATGTTCTAGGCATAACCTTCCCTACTCCCATTTCATAGATGTAAACTTATTTCCTGATGATGACTAGAAGCAATGACCTTCTCCTTCTGCAAGTACAGTTAGTACTAGTAACATGAAGAGTCCTGAGAAACCAGGGAGCAGTTACAACTTCAGGTTCAGTGGAGCCCTTACTGTGTCTTTTAGCTGAGTTTTTTCTGCTGAAAACCACCGCTTGTAAACAGGCAGAGCCTAAGATAATTGAAATATGAAAACAAATTGCATATTTGGTTCACTAGAAGTAAAAGTAATAGAGCCAATCCTACTTCCATCTCTTGGTCCATCTATAGAGCACAAAATACCAGACTTCAGCTGACAGTCCAATGCAGATACTGCGTCCTGAAAAGTAATGCTCTAATCTGGAGAGTATAATCCCTAATCTGATACACTGTCTGAGCCTTTAACAAACCATGCCATTGGTCAACTGCTTCTGTTTAACAGGCTGTATGATAAGACTGGTGTATCCCATGGCTGTGTACCCATTATGGCCCCTCATTTTTAATAAATGTGTGCAATCCTTTGCAGGAATACTGTGTGGAGGACCATTTTAATAGATCAGCTATGATGCACACCCATGATTATTCAAACTGTTAGTAATGCTATCCATTGCATTGTGGATGGGAAACAGAAACCCATATCCATGGAAAGATGTAATTTAAAGATAACCCGTTCCCTTTAAGATATGGCCAAATATCATTTAATTGCCACCAAAGAAATGGTTGTATATTTAGGAATGATGCTACACCAATTGTTCAGCATTAGTGACTTGGGCAGCAAGTTGGTCATTCAGAAGTGTGATGAACTCATCAGGGATCTGAGTTTAAAGAGAACGAATTGTGGGGGATATGTATACATTTGGACCTTTGTCTCCACGGTTGCTCTGTTCACTGAATCAGCACTGAACAGAAATAGAGGACTGAACAGAAATAGATTTACATCCACAGGATGAGTCATTCTATTCATCTAAAATATTTTTAGAATTTCTTCTGTGAAATAGACTCATTAATAGTCACATGCTCTCTGGCAGATGTGTCCCTATACATTTTCGTGAGAGCTTCTTGTCCGTAGTCTTCAAATATTGTTCCTTCTAGAACTTTGATCAATCAGAAAAAGCCACTTCCACCTGAAGTCTGTGTATACTCATACTTCAAGTTATTTTTCTCCATGTGATAATCAAGTCTTGCTATTGGAAGGCTAGTCCCTTAATTGTCATCAAGACGAGCACTGAGTAGGTCTGTAATGACCGAATTAACATGCTTTATTATATAAATGTATAATCTTATATATGAAGTACACACTTTATATTAAAGTATATTATTTAGATGCATAAATACACCTGTGTGCTTGCATTCATGCATCTGCTGGTAAATTTTTTCAAAATCGTACTCATTAGTTGATAATTAGAACAACGTAGTACACTTGCATTTTAACCAGTCCTGATTTTTTTCTTCTTTGCAATTGATTATATGAATATCTTCATTAGATCATAATTTGACTTGAGGAAGAAGCATAGGTACAATAGAACTAGGTAACATGAGAATTTGAGCCATCCATATAAGAAACTTTCTTATGAGTTTGGAGCTTATTGGACCCAATTCAAAATATGCCATTTGCATTTTCTTTTTAATTTTTTGAGATGGAGTTTCACTCTTGTTGCCCAGCCTGGAGTGCACTGGTGCGATCTTGGCTCACTGCAACCTCTGCCTCCTGGGTTCAAGCAATTCTCCTGCCACAGCCTCTCGAGTAGCTGGAATTACAGGCATGCACCACCATGCCAGGCTAATTTTGTATTTTTAGTAGAGACAGTTTCTCCATGTTGGTCAGGCTGGTCCAGAAATCCTGACCTCAGGTAACGCACCAGCCTTAGCCTCCAAAGGTGCTGGGATTGCAGGCATGCGCCACCGTGCCCAGCCACCGTTTGCATTTTCAATGGTCATGTGGCTATCTGGTTACAGCAAGTGATGGATCTTACAATGCCAAGTCATAGTAGATAACTTTAGTTGCACAGTCATGTGATGTTCCAGGTAGACATTGACAATACTGAACTTTATCTGAGCTCTGTGCTTCCAGAAAATGTCAATGATTAAGACATTTCTCCACTCTTTTGTGTTCTAGGAAACCTGCTCTTGCGTATTCAAAGGTAAGATCTATCTCCACCTTTCCAGAATGTCTCAGATAAAAGAATCATCTCTAACCTTTGTCGCAAATCCCATAAATCTCACACATGACTCATTTGTCTACCTGTGTCTATTTGATCTCAGGTCTCTTCTTTTCTTTGAGTCATTCCTTCTTAATGAATGCTTTCTTATTGCAATCTCCTAAAGAAAACAATCTCCTAAATTGTATGATACTAAATATAGAGAATGTCTTTTATAACACTATCTTTTTTAGGGCCCTGTTGTATTCAAGGAGCTTGTTACAAATGGTGAGCACTTCTTAGATGCATTTTGAAAATATTTTATTATCACAATTAAAAAGTATTTTTAAATTACTAGTTGGTTATGATTAAGAATGATGTCAAATTGCGTTCACTAAAACTTTTTCTACATTTATTGAGATGTTGGTTTTCTACTACTAATGTGATATAAAGTACATGAAAATAGTTTCTATTATAAAACAAAGCATAGTAAATACTTGATTGTGCAGATTAATATTTTGTTATATTATTGAATTTGAATGTTTTATATTTTTATGTGCTTGCATTCATGCATATGCTGGTAAATTTTTTTAAATCTTACGTATTAGTCAATTTGGGCTGCTATATACAGGGTGGCTTAAGCAGCAATCATTTATTCTTCACTCTTTTGGAGCCTGGGAAATCCAAGATTAAAGGCACTGGTAGATTCTGTGGCAGGTATGAGCACTCTTCCTGCCTGCAGACAGCCATCTTCCCATTGCATCCTCGTGAGGCAGAGATAGAAATGATGATTTGGAAATTATCAATATTCTGAAATTTTGAAAAAAAGTAATGAAACTGAATCTTATTTGTATTTTTTATTTGGTAAATACATCTTTAACATAATTAAAACATTTTAATCATATCACTTGTTCATATCACATTTTGAGACAAATAAACATGTATTTTATAAAACATAAGATACTTTCGGAAATTAAAAACAATTAGTTTTTAGTGTGTATTTGCATACTATTTTCTCATTAATAACTACATATATGTGTATGTGTATTCATTTCTATATATGGAGATATTTACATATCTTTTTTCTTAATAGTTATTTCTCTGTATCTTTAGCTCCAAGAATTATGGCTATAAAACATGGTATGAGTATTATAGATCTTACAACATAATAATCATCATATAACTGACACCTTTGAGCAGGGCCGGGAGAGAAAGGAAGAGAGTGTCAAACAAGCTATTTTTAACAATTCTTTTATAGGTCTAGGTTTTACATAAAACATTTTGAGTAGTTTAAAAATATAAATTAAAATTTTTAATGTTTTTTATAATCCTTCTTATTAGAGATTTCTAAAGCAATACATATCTGATATTCAGAAATTCCCTCAGAAAAAGGAAAAATTTAACTATTTAAAATCTAAGTACTATCTCCTGAGTTCTCTCCCTCATGGCCTTTGGGGAAGTATGGATAGTTGCAAAATTATCTCAGGATAACTGACAATGAAACCATCCATTCCATTGAAAGGTAAAGCCTATTCTTGTGTAGAGCTGCAGCCTGATATTTTGGACTTGACCAAAATCCCACAAGATTGCAGCAGTCATGTATTTCTTATAAGTGGGACAATAATGGTGCAGTCTAAATGGGTCAACATCAAGTTCAGTCTATCTTTCTCACACTGCCCATTGAGGTTCAATGACCTGAGTGTTCATTCTCATTCACAGATCATTGTGTTATGGAAAAATATGCACTAGTATGCTAACACTGATTTTGGCCTTAGAGATTGTTTTACTAGCTTGGATTGTTATTATTTCTATCTTCTTTTTTATGATTATTGTATAACACTTGTATATTACAACAGTAAGAAGAGATAAAATGAACAAAATACTACTGGAAGTATATCTGCTAAAATGTTTCCAGGGATTTTATCTGAAAGAAAATTGAATTATTGATTTTTTTCTCTCCTTTGCCAATATTTTTAGTATGTCTAAAAATAGCAAAGTCATAAAAACAGTACTTTTTTAAAAAAAGAGCTGTAAGAAAGCTATCAAAATGGAATGAATGGAATAAAGTAGTTATGGTGGATGGACAAAGAAAAATATCCCACTTGACTCGACACTAACCAGCAGCCTTCCTACTCTGAAAATGTTTAAATTTCCTCTACCCTCGGTTTTTACACATAATTTCAAGTATTAATGGCTTATTTTATTTTGGCTTCAAATATTGGTGTTTCTTTTTCCTAATACCTACCTTTCTTATTTGCAGTCACAGTTTAGAATATCAAGGTCTCAAACTCTGCTCATTTGATGGATGCTTCCCTTTTGCAATGTATTTATCACTGACATTTTACAACCTTTTGAGATAAGAATGAGCCTTTCACACTCTCAATTAGCAATTGGGCGATCTTGTTATAAATAATCCCAAATGCATTATAGACCATGAGCTAGTGAAATAAACACTAGGGTTTAAACCAATATTTAAACTATAAACTGCCAATGTTTAAAATAATGCCTTAGAATAATGAAGAAAAATTGTAAAATCAGTGATGTACAACTAGGTTTGGCAAACTTCTTTAAATGTGTACTTAAGAAGTGGTTAATTGGGCAGTTTTCATGTACTGCAGAATATGGGTCAGTTAAAGAGAAATTAACTGTTTTCTGAAATCAATAAATTATGAAATGATGGGGAAATATGTTGTAGTGCCCTCCATGGGCACATTAATGCTTTCCTAGAGACTCCATAATTGCTTTGCTCAATTATTCAAAGATAAGATTGGAATACCTCCTTTGAAAGGAAACCAAATTAGAACGGTGTCAAACTTCACAGCAGCCTGTCTTCAGGGGCTCTTGCACAATAGACACTCCATGGATTACAGTGTTCCATTTGCAGCAGTCAAATTAATTCCATTTAGGGATCTTTCAGAAATAAAAAATTAGTGCTCACATATTTCCACAGTTTTGATTATTAGACTTCCTGGATACATACAAGGGGTTAGAAATTATCACCAGATTAGGTCTCTTTCTGAGCATATTTTACTTCTTGTCTTTTATGTGGCTTGGGCAAAACCACATATATAGATAATTCGTCGTGAAGTGAGGATCTCAGAAAAAAATCAAGCATTTTTATGGACTGGAGCTGCTTCCAGATTTACTCTTTCTAGCCTGACTACCAAAATGGCAATCTAAGGGACAGCGATGAGGCCCCCTGTCTAGGTTCTTCGCTGTAGCAAGACCATCCATGCTTTTCATTTGTCTATTTGTTGTTGTCTTTTGGTTTTCGTTTGTGTTGTTTTTCATCCAGGATTTAACTGAAGGCAACAAATGCTTTTTGTGGGATTAAGTGAAGCCCATCCTATAATTATACATTTTACATAATTATACTGTAAGAGCCACAAAGGGTGAAGAAGGGGCTGTCAGTCAGTTTCTATTCTATCTTCAAGAAGAGCTAATTCCAGGGAGATCAAAATAATTGTTTTTGTTCTAGATTTCTTTTTTTTTTCAGTTTTATTGGGGTATAAGCGACTAATGGAAATTATGCATTTAAAGTGCACAACTTGATGTGTATGTATGTATACATGCGTATATATGTACATACGTATATACGTATGTATGTACATATGTATACATGTATACATACATACACATCAAGTTGTGCACTGTAAATGTCTATATGTACGCTCTGTTAAAATATCAATATAATCAAGCTAATTACCAATTCTATCACCTCATTTATTTACCTTTGTGTGTGATGGGGAGGGGTGAATGTGGGTAGGGGTGTGAGAACACTCACAATGTCCTCTGCTAGCAAATTTCAGGTGCATAACCCTCTTGTTAACTTTAGTCACTGTGCTGTGCATTTTATCTCCAAAACGTATTCATCTTGTATAACTGAAACTTTGTGCCTTTTGACCAACACCTTCCCATTCTTACCCCTCACCGCAAACCCTGGCAACCACCATTCCTCTCTGTGCCTCTGTGAATTTGTCTATTTTAGATTCTACTCATAAGTAATAACATGCAGTATTAGTGCAGGATTTCTTATTCAGACCTTTAAGTGATCTTCCTACATGCTCTAAGTATTCTAGTTTCTAACTGCAGAGCCTCATTTCTAGACTCACAATTTTGCTTTTTTTTTTAAACTTTAAAAAGATTTTTTCAGATCTGAGTCATCTTCATTAATTTCTATGGAAGCTTTGACTTTCCTTTTATACACTCTGCAGATGGGTGGCATGGTCAGCGGCTGCAATGGTGCTTCAGTTGCCTCTCTACTACCTGAGTGAGAATTGTCATAATGTTCTGTCCTGCTTTGCTCATCACTGTGGTGTTAGGATGGTTATTTTAAATTCACACTACAGAGGCAGAACATTTTTTTACTCAGAATCCCAGCTGAAAGTCTCTTCCCTCACTGGGGAGTGCCTTGACTTGAGCTAGAGGTGTTGTTTTCAAGTCATGTCACATCTGTGGTGTTGTGAGACACCAGTCTCTGCTCTCTGCTGAGGAGTAGGGCCTGGTGGCCAAAAATGAGAGGAGGAGACCAAAAGCACAGCCAAGTTCAGATGAATAAACAGTCACAGCGCCAGCTAGCTCTGAGAAGCATTACCTAGTGATAAAAACAAGCTGTGAGCAAGCCAAGAGGCAGTTCTAACACAGCAAGCCATCAGCTGCATCTGGGATTTTAGTAATAATAGAGTGCGTTCTTAATGGCTGTGGTTAATAGGGACATGGAGGGAATGAATGCAATGCATGTGAGAGGAAGGGTAAAAGGATGCCAATCTTACTTGTCCTATTTCTGTGAGTACTGACTGACGCACTGGGATGGGTTTGAGTAGGCTGTTAGCATCAGAGAACTCGGCATTAAGGACCTGGGAGAAACAGAAACTAGCAAAGCATGCTGACAGATTAATAAAGGTTCTTAAAATGTAAAACAAGCAAAAAAAGCTGACAGATTAATAAAAGTTCTTAAAATGTAAGTACTTTTCTGGTGTTTTTCTAGTAGTAGATCTTTAGTTGTGAGAATCAGAAACATGTAACTCCAGAAAGAAAGTACATTGACTACGATAAAAAAGTGAATGCAATTCGTACAATCCAAAGAGATGCAAAAAAGTACAGCTGGATTTCTTGGTATGTTAATTTGGAAACCATGAAGCTGGGCTACATTTTTCATCCCTTAGAGCCACATGTTACTTCTCGGCCTGCCAAATTGCACATAAAAGGGTAAAATAAATAACTCTGGGCCTTCTACCTCTTCCCCCACTGCTTCACAAAGCCAAGTAGTCCAACCTCTATTTATTAACTGAAATAACATATATGAGTTTATTAGGAAAAAAGGAGTTCTATTGATTTGAAACTTCTAAAAATGCAAACTAGTTGCACATAACAATCATCTCAATGAGAAACAGAATCTACAGCGTATAGGAAAACTTTATTTTTTAATTCGCTATACTCTTTTAGAAACCACTATAGTAGCTTATAAGCAGTATTTTTTTCTGAATATTTTTAGAGAAATTGTTTAATAAATTTTCACCTTTATACTAAGGGCATGAAAATGCTTCTTTCAGTAGAGATTAGGGATTGTTAGTTTATGATGCTAGTATATCAGGTGATGGTAAAAAGAAGAGAAATAAATGGATGCAGGAAAACTGAATCCTTCATGTACTCTTTCACAGGGGTAGAGTTTCTCATGGATGCAACCCCACTGAAATCATCTGGCTGAACAAGTTTTGATACCTTGTGGTATAAAAGACTATCACTGCTGGGGTTCTATTAACCCATTTATGCCTATGGTTGCCATTTTTTTGAATGTTTGCAATCAGATTTTGGTGATGACCTTGAGCAGTAGGATATAAATAACTCCCACATGCTTATCATTGGAATAATGGAACACTAGGCATAAATGGCTACCAGAGTTCTCTCATTTCACTGGTTTGTGGTGGTATCTTGTGAATGGTATATTTTTAAAGCTACTCCGTAGTTGAGAATTGTATTGGAGTTCAAACATACACATTTCCTCTAGTATTTTGCAAATTTCAATTTGATGTCATTTTTTTTGTCTCCCACAGAACACCTGTGCAGTGAATTGCACTCATTTTATTTTTGAAGCTGCTCATTCATACATGACTTTCTTATCTTTACCATATATGGAAGTTCTACAATGAAATAACCAATACATGACAACACTATAATCAATATCTTAATATGTATTTTAGGAAGCCCCATATATTTTTCGTCTTAACTGACCCCGACAACTGCACTATTCTCACTTCCTGCTCTCAAAAAAGAGGGGAATAAAATTTATATTAACAAAGCAAATTAAATTTTTGACCATTTCTTTTATTTTGTCTTAATTTCCTATAATTGCAAAAGATTTGGCTGGCAGCTGGAATCTTGATAAACTTGTAATGCCGCTAGCAATGTTACCCAAATTTAAATATTGCATGGCTTTTTAAATCAGAGTGATAGTTGTAAAAGCTTTACCTCTTACTAGTGACTGAATATAGATAACTCCAGACTGTCCAGAATTTCTCCCAGAGTTCAGGAGATGAGATGGAATTAATCTATCTTTATTATTAACAGCACCTAGCAGCTACAACTGTGACTCAGTAATGCAGAATGGTTAACAAAATAAACTCTTAGTTGGATATATGTGGCCAACTTCTAGCTCTATCAATTATATTCTCTTTTCCCTAAATGTTTTTATTGTCTCTGTATCTGACATTTCTCTCCTATAAAATTAGGGTAGTGACAGTCATCTCATGCAAAAGATAGATAGTATACAGACACTGTGACTGCTTAATTAGTTATTATTTGATGAATAGTATTGATGTGGATTTCTTCCGTATTCAGGTTAGACCTACATGAAATACTCTAATGCCCTAATTGAAATACTGTCTTTAGTGAATACTCTTTTCCTCTTTTGTATGTCAAGGAGTATAATTCATCGACATATATTTACACATATATAGCATTTCTATCTAAGTGCTTTAAAATTTATTAAGCACCTTCAGTGTGTTAAGAGTTGGTAATGTCATCAGAGATTCTGTACCTATTTAACCAAAATCATATAAAAATACGACCTTAAATAGTGTTTGTAGCTTTAATTTTCCTATTTGTAATGCCCCCACTGTAATATACTGAAATTATGTACATCAAGTCAAGAACCCACTTGCATCTGAAAAGGTTTGTATCAATGTGTTTGGAATGATTATGTTGTGGAGAATATTATGGGTATTTTAAGTTTTCTTCTTTTGACTTATATTTATCTTCTGAATATTCTTAAATAATTTGTAATTAATAACATATTACTTTCACTTGACATTGTAATTTTGTTTGATTATGCCACCGAAATGTTCTCTATAAAGTGATTAAAACCACAGAATTTTGAAATGTAAAAAGTATGTACACTTATAGTAGATTTTAAACTAATAGAAAATAGCGCATTAAACAAAAATGTACAACCAGGTAGAATATAACTAATAGAAAATGAAAATATTATATCTAGTTATCTGTTAAACCTATAGTCTTTTTTTCTTTTTCTTTTTCCTTTTTTTGAGACAGAGTTTCGCTCTCGTTACCCAGGCTGGAGTGCAATGGCGTGATCTCAGCTCACCGCAACCTCCGCCTCCTGGGTTCAGGCAATTCTCCTGCCTCAGCCTCCTGAGTAGCTGGGACTACAGGCGCGTGCCACCATGCCCAGCTAATTTTTTTTTTTTTAAATTTTTTGTAGAGATGGGGTTTCACCATGTTGACCAGGATGGTCTCAATCTCTTGACCTCATGATCCACCCACCTCGGCCTCTCAAAGTGCTAGTATTACAGGCATGAGCCACCGTGCCCAGCCAAACCTATAGTCTTATAATTTACCATATAATACATGAAACACTTCCTTACTGCTAATAGAATTCAATGCAATACTTACTAAGCTCATCCAAATCTCACTGTCCATCTAAATGAAAGAGATAATAATAAACTTATATAATCCCTTCTTCTTTATACAACTAAATGTATTTTTTTGAAATTCTGTTGATAAAGTAAAAAGTAAAAAGTAAAAAAAAAATCTAAGTTTTAGAGCTTAGATTATAGATCTTGATATTAATTTGCTATATATCAAGTGAATATACTAAAAGCTAATTTAATGTTAAAAATTTGAAGGAACAATGTCTTATGAGTATGAAAACTTAAAATGCTCAGCCAAAGATTTAAGAATAATCTTATGTCTGGGCACAGAATTTGGGGGCAGACATAACACCTACATGCTTCCACTAGGCTCTTTTTAGGGCTTTTATTTTTAACACATGAATGGACATTTGTTCCAAATTAATTGCTTCCTTTCAGTTTTTGTTCAATGCATGTGTATTTTATGTCCCTCTTGCTTTCAGGGTTTAAAAATGGTGAAAAGAATAATAGACCTCTTTGGATAAAATTCAAACATTTTGGCAGACTCCTAAGTAACAAAAGCCAGTACTTAATCAAATAGTAGATTTTAGTCGCCACTGTTTTTCCCAGCTTTGAATCAATGTTGTTTAATTTAACTGCCCATCCATCTCTTGTGTAAACTTTTATTGCTTTTTAAGTGATAATATGTTGCAAAGAAAATAGAACCTATCAGTAATATATATGTTCTTTTCTTAGAGTATTTCTATTTGGAAAATTTATTTCTTTCCATGTCAATATTTTCCATTGTGCCATAGAAAGCAATCTGTGAAATGGTTTTCTCTTTTCTTTATGGACACTATGAATGCTATTCAAAGTTAATCTTTGACATACTTCTTAATATAAACATTTTCTTACAGGTAAGATTTTTTTGTCTGAATAAAATATATATGCATATGTATACTTGGACTATATATACATATATGCATATGTATGCATCTTTAAAAAATATGCTAATTTCTATTTTACACATCTCTAAATCTGAGTTTTTAAGCCAATAATCACATTTCCTGATCTAGAAAGAGATATACTATAGACAGGGTGAGATTAAGCAGAAAAGCTTCACAGATGCTTGTCAGGACTCAAACCCTTTGGTATTAAAAACGTCAGTTTTGGTATAGCAACCCGAGGACATGAGGTCCACTGTGATTAATCACATGACTATCTCTGTACCCTGCTGGGATGCTGTTGCCATAGCATTCAAAGGCAAATCTAGCAAGGGTCTCCCGATGAAATCTGTACAAATTCTGATGATGTATCATTTCTTCCAATACAATTCATCTACATGAATCTCCAAAACAAATCCTGCGCCTACTTTATGTTGATCATGAAGTATTGCTAATCATTTAACACAACTTAGAAGAGTTATTTTAACATGGACACAATATTTTCTGCTTATTACATTTATGTTGCCTAGTAAGGAATGAATAATGAAATGAATTGGGAACAGATTGGTTCGTTTTAGTGAAAACTGTTGAAGACCAAGATGTAAACCTATTTCTAAAGTACCTTATTGAATCCATGTATTTTTTGTGAGGTTAAAAGTATATATATGTAAGTTATTCAGATAATCATAAGCTTCAATATTTTCTACTGAGGTCATGCATAGGTGTGCTTATAATTCCTATTGAAAGTTTGGAATTGATACTATTGCTTATAATACTATATACTCTTCTAGTAGAATACATGAGTGAAAAGACAATATATATTTTCTATAAGTATGTTCTCAATATTACTACACTGTATAAATCAAATATGACAAAGTAAAAGTCACTAAAGCAAAGCATCTGAATCAATACAAAACTGCTTTCAACTATTGTGACTGAAAATGATGCACTAACTCATAGATTTCAAAACTGCTTGCCTAAATAAGTAGTTTGTGCCCGAGCTGGGTCAAATTCACTGCCTCCAAATAATTTCTAACAAAAAATGCATGTAGAAATCTGATTCTTTGAAAAATGAAAGTTGAAAGTCTTTCTTTTATAATTTAGCAATTTTTGAAATCCTAAACATACTGTTGACCCTAATTAAACCAAGCATACGATATGTAATTTCATATTTAAATGCAATTAATAAATTAAACCAGCTCATAAACATAAAACACTCATAATTTGTGTGTTTGTGTGTATTTTTTTTTTTTTTGAGACAGAGTCTCGTACTGTCGCCAAGGCTGGAGTGCAATGGTGGGATCTCGGCTCACTGCAACCTCTGCCTCCCAGGTTCAAGCAATTCTCCTGCCTCAGCCTCCTGAGTAGCTGGGATTATAGGCACATACCACCATACCTGGCTAATTTTTGAATTTTTAGTAGAGATGGGGTTTTACCACGTTGGCTAGGCTGGTCTCAAACTCCTTACCTCAAAATCTACGTGCTTCGGCCTCCCAATGTGCTAGATTACAGGCATGAGCCACTGAGGCCAGCCAACTTATATTTTTAAATCAGAATTTACCTTTTTTTTTTTTTTTTGAGATAGAGTCTCACTCGTCACCCAGGCTGGAATGCAATTGTTACGCAGGCTGGAGTGCAATCTTGGCTCATTGCAACCTCTGCCTCCTGGGTTCAAGCAATTCTTCTGCCTCAGCCTCCTGAATAGCTGGGATTACAGGCACCTGCCACCACACCTGGTTAATTTTTGTGTTTTTCAGTAGAGACAGAGCTTTATCATGTTGGCCAGGCTGGTCTTGAACTCCTGACCTTGGGTGATCCACACTCCTTGGCCTCCCAAAGTGCTGGGATTACAGGCATGAGCCACCATGCCCAGCCCAGAATTTAACTTTTATAGAAAATTGAGGTGAGTCTAATTTCAGTTTTTCTCTGTTAAGCTAAATAAAGTAATATATTCTCTGACTATTGAGTTGCTGAAAATCATTTGGATACTCTTACATGTTTGTACATGAATAGAAATTTTTAAAGTTCTTAGATGTTATTAGAAAAGAAAGAACAAATCAGATACTTTTCTCCAAATATTAATAATTATAAAATGAATTTTATCTGTGGGTAGTACCTTCTTTGGAATTGTTTTTGAATTACTACAGTAGAATGTATGACAATAATATTTGCTCACTGCAGTTGTTCATTGTGACAGTCACTGGTGTCTTAGGTGCATTATGTAATTCAGTCTCACAAACAATACATAGAAAACATTTTAATTTCTATTTTCTGTGAGGAAATTAAGACTTTGAGAGTTTAAAGAACTTTCACAGGATATATAAAATAAAACTTTGGATTCAAGATTTGAATTACTTTTTTTTTTTTTTGCATAGGTACATACATGGCAATGTGGTGTGCTGCCTTCCTCCCCATCACCTATATCTGACATTTCTCCCCATGGTATCCCTCCCCAACTTCCCACCTCCCACTATCCCTCCCCTAATTCTCCCCTACAGACCCCGGTGTGTGATGCTCCCCTCTCTGTGTCCATATGTTCTCATTGTTCAACATTCGCCTATGAGTGAGAACATGCGGTGTTTGATTTTCTGTTCTTGTGTCAGTTTGCTGAGAATGATCGTTTCCAGGGTCATCCATGTCCCTACAATGGACACAAACTCATCGTTTTTTATGGTTGCATAGTATTCCACGGTGTATATGTGCCACATTTTCCTTGTCCAGTCTATCATCGACAAGTTTTATAGTTTTTAGCATACAGATCCTATGGACATTTTTTAGATATATAACTAAATAAATCATTGTAAATGCCATGTTACTTAAAAACTCAATTTCAATAATCTATTGCTGGGATATAGGCAAAAATGACTGTTACATTAATGTTTTATTTGTGATTATGATACACTCATGTACTAGTTCCAGGTGGGTTATTTTGGTGTTTTGGATCACAATTTTGGGGAATTTTTATATACATAATTATTCATTGGCAAACGCAGGCAGTTTTACTTCCCTACTCTATCTTCATACCTTTATTTTACTTTCTTATCTTATTGCATTCGCTAAAACTTGCAGTAGGATGTTAATTAGGCGTGGTGAAAGAGAACATCCTTGCCTTGTTTTCAGTCTTAAGAGAAACCACCTTAAGTATGTCATCATGAAGTATGATATTATCAATAGGCTTTGTAGATGCTTTTTAGAAAATGATGAATTTTTCTTCTATTATTAACTTGCCAAAAAGTTTTACTAAACATGGTATTAGATACAGTCAAATCATTTTCTACCTTAATTATATAAACATATAATTTTGGTTCTTTACGATGTTGTTGTGGTGAGCCACATTAATTAATTTTCAAATGTTGAACTAGTTTTGCATACCTGGAATAAAGCTCAGTTTGTCATGGAGCATAATTCTTTTGTACATGTTACATACAATGTACTAATATTTTCTTGAGGATATATATATATATAAATGAAATACGTTGATGTGTAGTTTTCTCTAATTGTGTTATCTTTATTTAATTTTGATATTAAGATAGCAGAGACCTCTGAATGAGATAGGAAATGTTTCTCTGCTTATATTTTTCTGGAAGTGATTTGGGAAACTGATATCACTTCTTATTTATACTTATTTATATGTAGCCTAAATATAGGCTATATTTAATATAAATATTAAATATATACCATGTATTTATATCCTATATTAATATAAATATTAAATATACACCCTATGTTTAATAATTATAGGCTACATTTTATGATATTTAATAAATATAGGCTATATTTTATGATATTTAATGAATATAGGCTATATTTAAAATATATTTAATGAATATAGGCTGTATTTTACAATGACTTTGTCAATATCCCCAATATGACTTGATGTATTGTTGGTGGGGATTGTATTTATATAGAGACTAAATATAGCGTATGAGTATTTATTTATATAAGTATAAATAAAAAGTGATATCAGTAGTGATGACCAAAGATCGGGTTGTTTAAAAATGTGTAACACTTCCCTGTTCACTCTCCTGTTCTGCCATGTCAAGGTGCTTGTTTCACCTCTGCCCTTGCAACATGACTGTAATTTTCCTGAGGCCTCTCCGGCCATGCTTCCTGTACATTCTGCAGAACTGTGAGTTGGTTAAATCTCTTTTCTTCATAAATTGTGCAGTCTCAGGTATGTCTTTATAGCAGTCTGAGAAGGAGGTAATATAGAAAATTGATACTAGAATTGATAGAATATGCTAGTAAAAATATATGGGCCCATGCTCTATATTTCATAGTATTATTAATTATTGATTCAACTTATTTAATAATTATCCTATTAATATTACCTATTTCTCTTGTGGAGTTATGGTAGAGTGGTTGAAAAAATTGGTTCATTTCATCTATGTTATGCTACTTATGATATTTGTGAGATAGAGTTGTTCACAGTATTTCCTATTATCTTTTAATATAATGAATTCAGTAGTGATGACCACTCTTTTATTCCTAATATTTGTAATTTGTGTCTTCTCACTTTTGTTTGGTTAGCCTGGCTAGGGTTTCATCAATTTAATTTCAAAAAAAGACCCTCAAAACAATTTATCAACATATTTCAAAGATACTAGTGAGGTTTCATTGTTTTTCTCCATTGATTTCTTCTTTTTAATTTTATTGATTTTGTTTTAATTATTTCTTCTGTGTTTCTTTTCATTGCTTTAGCACTACATTCTCTTCTTTAGTTTCCTTAGAAGGAAACTGTATTATTGATTTTAGAGTTTTTGCTTTTTCTCATATGTGTATTTAGTGGCATAAGTGTTTCTTTAAACACAGCTTTCACTGTTTAAACTAATTTTAATAATTTCTATTTTTTATTTTTAAAATTTTAAATTTTATATTTTTAAAATTTATTTGAGAAAATTTTTACTCATTTTTATATAAAGTATATTATTTTATCCTCAAATATTTGGAAATCTTTCAACTATTATTATTTTACTGATTTATAGTTGAATTCCTTTGTGGTTTCAGAGCACAAAGGAATTGTATAATTTCTATTATTTTCAATTTGTTAAGGTGTGTCTTATGTCTCAGAATGTAATTTATCTTGGTCAATTTCCATGTGAGACAGTGAAGAATGTGTATTCCATTATTGTTTTATGCAGTACATCATAAATGTCAATTATATCAAGTTGATTGATAATGTTATTCAGGTCAACTGTACCCTTAATGGTTTTCTACCTTCTTGATCTGTCAATTGCTGAAAGAGGAGTGTTACAGTCTTCAACTACAATAGTAAATGTTTCTACATCTTTGTTCAATTCTATCAACTTTTGTCTTTTGATATCCCTAAGAACTCTTCCTTATAGAGAGTTTGTCTCTTGCAGTTCTTTCAGCTATAATCCATTTTTATTATACATTAGGTGATGGTAAGTATTAGGTAGTGAGGAAAAGCGCTCTACAATCTTATGATTTCTTTTTTTTTTTTTTTTGAGACGCAGTTTTGCTCTTATTACCCAGGCTGGGGTGCAATGGCACGATCCCAGCTCACCACAACCTCTGCCTCCTGGGTTCAGGCAGTTCCCCTACCTCAGCCTCCTGAGCAGCTGGGATTACAGGCACACACCACCATGCCCAGCTAATTTTTTGTATCTTTAGTAGAGACGGGGTTTCACCATGTTGACCAGGATGGTCTCGATCTCTTGACCTCGTGATCCACCCGCCTCGGCCTCCCAAAGTGCTGGGATTACAGGCGTGAGCCCCCGCACCCGGCCTACAATCTTATGATTAAAGCTCAATCCTTTAGTGTTCTTGTGTCCTGTCGCTATGTTTCTCACAACAAGTTTTGTTGTTGTTGTTGTAGTTTGTTTGTTTTAACTTTCCCCTCCTCCACCAACACACACACCCTTAAGCGAGACAAGAAGACAAGAAGGGGCTAGAAGTTGCTTATCAGTTTCAGGAGATTTTTGGGCTCAGGCAATGGGGTCTTCTAAATATATAATCATGTCATCTGCAAATAGAGACAGTTTGGCTTCCTCCTTTCCTATTTGAATACCCTCTATTTCTTTTTCTTGCCTGATTGCTCTGGCTAGAACTTCCAGTACTATATTGAATAGGAGTGGTGAGAGGGGGCATCCTTGTCTGGTGCCGGATTTCAAAGGGAATGCTTCCAGTTTTTGCCCATTCAGTATGATATTGGCTGTTGGTTTGTCGTAAATAGCTTTTATTATTTTGAGAGACGTTCCATCAATACCTACTTTATTGAGGGTTTTTAGCATAAAACCTGTTGAATTTTGTCAAAGGGCTTCTCTGCATCAATTGAGATAATCATGTGGTTTTTGCCTTTGGTTTGGTTTATGCGGTGAATTACATTTATAGACTTGTGTATGTTGAACCAGCCTTGCATCCCTGGGATGAATCCTGCTTGATCATGGTGGATAAGCTTTTTGATATGCTGTTGCAATCAGCTTGCCAGTATTTTATTGAAGATTTTTGCATCTATGTTCATCATGGATATTGGCCTGAAATTTTCTTTTCTTGCTGAGTCTCTGCCAGCTTTTGGTATCAGGATGATGTTGGTCTCATAAAATGATTTGGGAAGGATTCCCTCTTTTTGGATTGTTTGAAATAGTTTTATAAGGAATGGTACCAGTTCCTCTTTGTATGTCTGGTAGAATTTGGCTGTGAACCCATCTGGCCCTGGGCTTTTTTTGGGTGGTAGGCTCTTAATTGCTGCCTCAACTTCTGTCCTTGTTATTGGTCTATTCAGGATTTCGACTTCTTCCTGGTTTAGGCTTGCCGGAGGGTGCAAGTGTCCAGGAATTTATCCATTTCTTCCAGGTTTACTAGTTTATGTGCATAGAGTTGTTTGTAATAATCTCTAATGATGGTTTGTATTTCTGTGGAATCTATGGTGATATCCCCTTTATCATTTTTTGTTGCATATATTTGGTTATTCTCTCTTTTCTTTTATATTAATCTGGCTAGTGGTCTGACTATTTTGTTGATCTTTTCGAAAAACCAGCTCCTGGATTTATTGATTTTTTTGAAGGTTTTTTTATGTCTCTATCTCCTTGAGTTCTGCTCTGATCTAAGTTATTTCTTGTCTTCTGCTAGGTTTTGAGGGTTTTATTAATCTTGCTCCTCTAGCTCTTTCAATTTTTATGATAGGGTGTTGATTTTAGATCTTTCCTTGCTTCTCATGTGGGCATTTATTGCTATACATTTTCCTCTAGACACTGCTTTAAATGTGTCCCAGAGATTCTGGTACATTGTGTCTTCATTCTCGTTGGTTTTGAAGAACATTTTTATTTCTGCCTTCATTTCATTGTTTATCCAGTCAACATTCAAGAGCCAGTTGTTCAGTTTCCATGAAGTTGTGCAGTTCTGAGTTAGTTTCTGAATTCTGAGTTCTAACTTGATTGCACTGCGGTCTGAGAGACTGCTGGTTATGATTTCCGTTCTCTTGCATTTGCTGAGGAGTGCTTTACTTCCGATTATGTGGACAATTTTAGAGAAGGTGTAATGTGATGCTGAGAAGAATGTATATTCTGTCGATTTGGGGTGGAGAGTTCTGTAAATGTCTATTAGGTTTGCTTGTTCCAGGCCTGAGTTCAAGTCCTGGATATCCTTGTTAATTTTCTGTCTCATTGATCTGTCTAGTATTGACAATGGGGTGTTAAAGTCTCCCACTATTATTGTGTGGGAGTCTAAGTCTCTTTGTAAGTCATTAAGAACTTGCCTTATGTATCTGGGTGCCTCCCCTATTGGGTACGTATATATTTAGGATTGTTACCTCTTCTTGTTGCATCGATCCTTTTACCATTATGTAATGTCCCTCTTTGTCTCTTTTGATCTTTGTTGGTTTAAGTCTATTTTATCAGAGATGAGAATTGCAACTCCTGTTTTTTTCTTGCTCTCCATTTTCTTGGTAAATCTTCCTCCATCCCTTTATTTTGAACCTTTGTGTATACTTCCATGTGGGATAGGTTTCCTGGATACAGCACATCGATGGGTTTTGAATTTTTATCCAATTTGCCAGTCTTTTTTTTTTTGGTTGGTGCATTTAGCCCATTTACATTTAGGGTTAATATTGTTATGTGTGAATTTAATTCTGCCATTTTGATGCTAGCTGGCTGTTTTGCCCATTAGTTGATGCAGTTTCTTCATTGTGTTGACGGTCTTTACCATTTGGTATGGTTTTGGAGTGGCTGGTACTGGTTGTTCCTTTCTATGTATAGTACTTCTTTCAGGAGCTCTTGTAAAGCAGTCCTGGTGGTGATAAAATCTCTGAGTAATTGTTTTTCATAAAGGATTTTATTTATCTTTCACTTATGAAGCTTAGTTTGGCAGGATACAAAATCCATGTGCAAAAATCACAAGCATTCCTATACTCCAGTAACAGACTTAAAGAGAGTTATATCAAGAACAAACTGCCATTCACAACTGCTACAAAGAGAATAAAATCCTTGGGCATACAACTAACAAGGAATGTAAAGGACCTCTTCCAGGAGGACTACAAACCACTGCTGAACAAAATAAGAAAGGACACAAACAGATGGAGAAACATTCCATGCTCATGGTTAGGAAGAATCAATATCATGAAAATGGCCATACTGTCAAAAGTAATTTGCATATTCAAAGCTATGCACATCAAGCTACCAATGACCTTCTTCACAGAACTGGAAAAAAAACACCTTAAACTTCATATGGAACCAAAAGAGAGCCTGCATAGCCAAGTCAATTCTAAGCAAAAAGAACAAAGCTGGAGGCATCACACTACCAGACTTTTTTTTTTTTTTTTTTTTTTTTTTTTGAGACGGAGTTTCGCTCTTGTTACCCAGGCTGGAGTGCAATGGCCTGATCTCGGCTCACGGCAACCTCCGCCTCCTGGGTTCAGGCAGTTCTCCTGCCTCAGCCTCCCGAGTAGCTGGGATTACAGGCACGCGCCACCGGGCCCAGCTAATTTTTTGTATCTTTAGTAGAGACGGG
>CM052662.1:88920027-88950095 GCA_028533165.1 Leontopithecus rosalia
GGCAGTTCTCCTGCCTCAGCCTCCCGAGTAGCTGGGATTACAGGCACGCGCCACCGGGCCCAGCTAATTTTTTGTATCTTTAGTAGAGACGGGGTTTCACCATGTTGACCAGGATGGTCTCGATCTGTTGACCTCGTGATCCACCCGCCTCGGCCTCCCAAAGTGCTGGGATTACAGGCTTGAGCCACCACGCCCGGCCCAGACTTTTAACTATACTACAAGGCTACAGTAATCAAAACAGCATGGTACTGGTACCAGAGCAGAGATATAGACCAATGGAACAGAACAGAGGCCTTGGAGGCAACACCACACATCTACAATCATCTGATCTTTAACAAACCTGACAAAAACAAGCAATGGGGAAAGAATTCCCTGTTTAATAAATAGTGTTGGGAAAACTCACTAGCCATGTGCAGAAAGCAGAAAATGGATCGCTTCCTGACACCTTACACTAAAATTAACTCCAGATGGATTAGAGACTTAAACATAAGACCTAACACCATAAAAACCCTTGAAGAAAATCATCTAGGCAAAACCATTAAGGAGTAGGCAAGGACTTCATGACCAAAACACCAAAAGCATTGGCAACAAAAGCCAAAATAGACAAATGGGACCTAATCAAACTCCATAGCTTCTGCACAGCAAAAGGAACAGTCATTAGAGTGAATTGGCAACCAACAGAATGGGAAAAAAAAATTTGCAATCTACCCATCTGACAAAGGGCTGATATCCAGAATTTACAGAAAACTAAAACAGATTTACAAGAAAAAAAAACCCCATTCAAAAGTGAGCAAAGGATATGAACAGACACTTTACAAAAGGAGACATACATGAGGCCAACAAATATATGAAAAAATGCTCATCATCACTGATCATTAGAGAGACGCAAATCAAAACCATATTGAGATACCATCTCACGCTGGTTAGAATGGCGATCATTAAAAAATCTGGAGACAACAGATGCTGGAGAGGATGTGGAGAAATAGGAACACTTTTACACTGTTGGTGGGAGTGTAAATTAGTTCAACCATTGTGGAAGACAGTGTGACGATTCCTCAAGGACCTAGAAATAGAATTTCTATTTGACCCAGCAATCCCATTACTGGGTATATACCCAAAGGATTATAAATCATTCTACTATAAGGAAACATACACACAAATGTTCATTGCAGTACTGTTTACAATATTATGCGGCCATCAAAATCGATGAGTTCATGTCCTTTGTAGGGACATGGATGAATCTGGAAACTATCATTCTCAGCAAACTGACACAAGAAC
The DNA here is from genome assembly GCA_028533165.1 of Leontopithecus rosalia. NCBI lineage: Eukaryota > Metazoa > Chordata > Mammalia > Primates > Cebidae > Leontopithecus > Leontopithecus rosalia. The sequence continues at coordinate 88,921,306 of CM052662.1, forward strand.
AGAAAATCAAACACTGCATGTTCTCACTCATAGGTGGGTGTTCAATAATGAGAGCCCATGGACACAGGGAGGAGAGCACTACACACTGGGGTCTGTTGGGGGGTATAGGGGAGTGACAGCAGGGGGTGGGGAGTTGGGGAGAGATAACATGGGGAGGAATCCCAGATATAGGTGATGGGGAGGAAGGCAGCAAATCATACTGTCATGTGTGTACCTGCGCAACAATTTTGCATGTTCTTCACATGTACTCCGAAACCTAAAATGCAATTAAAAAAAAACTCCTTAACATGAAATAATAATAGTTTCCATTAATTAAATGTTTACTCTGTGTACATGTAACTGCTTTATAACTGTGATCTCATTAAATTCCCTCTAAGACTCTTAAAAAAAAAAAGAAAGAAGGGGCTAGAGTTGGGTAAATTGTCTTTTCTGCTAGGTGGCATAAAGCTCTGAAAGATAAGGAGATTGTTCTTACCTCTGCATTTTGAGAACCTTGTGAGTTTCCTGAATGTAAAACCCACAAGAATGTGGGGGTTCCCCTAAAATTATGACTCTCAGGAGCTTCTCACTCTCAAGAATGTCCACACTCAGTCTCCACCAACTTGTCTATGTTATTATTTAAACAAACATTTCTAACAATTCTGCCTTTAGCATCCTTTGTTCCAGGTAAGTGGATCCCAGCTGCATTTTTGTGTATTTGCCTGTCTCTCCTGATTTCAGAGTGGCGATTTGCCCTGTAACCTGAATTCTCTGATGGACCCAAGAAATGTTAAGTTTACATTTATTTATTTCTTCTCTTTTGGTAATAAGTGAAGTGGTGACTTCTAAGCTTTTTACATGTCATGGCTGAAACCAGAACTCTGTTTGTTTGGCTTTCAGCATATATGCTAAATATACTCATTAGTTCATAACTTTTATGTTTATTTTTCAAGAGACTTTGTTTTTTAGAGCAGTTTATGTTCACAGCAGAATTTAGCAGAAATTAGAAAGATTTCCTTTATACTCCCTGACCAACACATCCATAGCCTCCACCACTATCAGTATCCCCTACCAGAGTGGTACATTTCCTACAGCTGATGAGCCTATGTTGGCATGTCATTATCACTCAGCTTCTACAGTTTCTATTAAAGTTCACTCTTGGTGTGATATGTGTTTTTGAATGTTACTATGCATGGCACATTGCTTTTTATTTCCAATTCTTTATTATTAGTGTATAGAAATAAAGTTGATTTTAAAAACAATGGGGGAAATTTTTAAAATGTGGATGTAGCTGATCCACAGAGAAGTTTTTAGAGAGTATATGTCTATCAATATACATCTATAGATATGTACATAAAAAGAAAGGGGTTCTCACAATAAATAACACCTTATAGACCATCTAATTTAATCTTTAGAATTTTGTAAGGAGGGTAAAATTATGGCTACGATTATGATTATGTTCCCATTTTGTAGATGATGATGAATTACAAAAACATTAAGTAATGACTAGGTAGTTATAGATAACAGACATGCATTTGCAGTTTCAAATCTCATACTGAACTTACTTAGCATTTGTTAGATTTGAAGTTCTGAACAAACATTGAATCTTTGCAACCACAGCTTGGATCAACAATAATAGAACATATAAGCCTGGAAAAGAGGCATGGCCTGATTCTCTAAGGTTTTAGAATGCCTGAGTCACAAATTTATACTTCATTAAATCCAATCTTTGATCCACTGAAACACTTTTTAAAAATAAGAGTGACTTAAAGCATCTCTATAGCAAGACTGATCCGACAAAAGAGTACATGATAAATGAGGGCACTAACAAAAGACAGACAAGAGTGTAGTTAGTGAAATATTGCAGGCATCATTGAAATGTAGCTTTTGATATGCTATCAGTATGTGGAACCCACTAGGAAAGAACAATACTTTAGAAAGGATTATAGATTAATATGAAGCAAACTATCTGTAAGTATATAAATGGAAATTAAAATGTTATGAACCACAAGTTTCCATTCTCTAGGACACAAAATCGTTTCCAAGTAGTATCAGAAGAAATGTTTCCCAAGGTAATTTAAAGATTAAATAACAGCTTTATAGATAATTTACTTTTGTTTTCATCCTTAGAAATATCTGGTATTGGTCAAGGTTATTTAGAAGTCACACAGATAAATATTGGTTTCTACAAGTACAATTGGATGTTCTTAATCCTTGTATATCTTGCTATCTTAATTTTTAAATAATTGGCCTTAAATATCCATTGTAAAGAGTATTAGCAAGTATGTTTAATGATTTTATTATTATCTACTATATAGGAAATCACTTGCTGCAATGATAGATTCTAAGCATACTAACACACTACCCCAGAGGTCACAAAGCAGAAAGTCACAGTTTATTATAGAACAACTCACAGTTTATTAAAAATATTTAAAATATGAAGTATGAAGCAAGGGATAGAGGTGGGGCAGGTTAACATGCTTCAGACAGGTTGTGAGTAAGAAAAAATACCTGCTACATAAGTTCTGGGATACACAATGTACAAACATCCTGTCTCTTTTTCTCTCCTCCACCATCTCCTTCCCTTCTAATGACATACTTTTGCGAATAAAAGCCCAAGTATGTTCAAGCAGCTCATAGACAAAAGTTACCAAGGGGAAAGGTACCCCTTTCTCTATCAGAGAGATGCAGAGATAAGTCACTTGCCAATTGTACAGGACATATCTGGGACTGTGATAGGACTAGGCTAGGTATTACCATTGGGTGATTTATATAGGTATGGGGTGGCTTTTGTCCTATTGGTGGTTTTCTATAGGAATGAGGTAGCTTTTAGCCTATAGGATGCATTCTCAGTATATGACCTTTCTGTCTTTTTTAATCTTTGTATAACACTTCTGTTTGTTTTCAGCATACACTGAAATTCTTTTCATCTTTAGCATGTCCTGTAGTCTATTAATTATTTACTAATTTACATTAGTAAACCCTCAAGGTCATCAAATAGGATAAAAAGAAAAAAAATATCTTTCTCCAGTCAACCACACCACCTCTCCAGCAAGGTTGCTGAATTTTCTGCAAAGCAGAAATGACAGAAATTTCTGTCAGGTCACCTACAAAGGGAAGCACAATCAGACTAATAGTGCACATCTTAGCAGAAATCCTAAAAACTGGAAAAGTTTTTGGGCCAATGTTCAACAAAGAATTCCAACCCAGAATTTCATATCCAGCCAAACTAAACTTCATAAGCAAAGAATAAATAAGATTCACTTCAGACAAGCAAATGCTGAGGGAATTTGTTACTATCAGACCTGCTTTACAAGAGCTCCTGAAGGAAGTGCTAAGTATAGAAAGAAAAGATCATCACTAGCTGGCACAAAAACACACCTACTGAAATACACAGACCAGTGACACTATATAGCAATCATACAAGTCTTCATAATAACCAGCTGACATCATAATAGGATCAAATCTACACATATCAGTACTAACATTGAATGTAAATGGGCTGAATGCCCCAATTAAAAGACACAGAGTGGCAACTTGGACAAAGAACCAAGAACTCTTGGTATGCTGTCTTCAAGAGACCCATGTCATATGCAGTGACACCTACAGGCTCACAATAGAGGGATGGAGAAAAATCCACCAAGCAAATGGAAAAATCAGGGGTTGCAATAATTTCAGACAAAATAGGCTCTAAGCCAACAAAGATCAAACAAGACAAAGAAGAGCATTACACAATGATAAAGGGTTCAATTAAACAAGAAGATCTAACTATTCTAAATATATGTGCACCCAACAAGGAATCACCTGCATTCATAAAGAAAGAACTTAGATTTTGACAAAGTGACACAGACAGATGCACAATAATTGTGAGAGACTTTGACACCCCATTGACAGTATTAGATAGATCACTAGGCAGAAAATTTAAAAAGAAATTTAGGATTTGAACCTAGCAATGGATCAAATGGACATGAACGATATCTACAGAACTCTCTACCCCAAGGCAACAGAATATACATTCTTCTTCTCATTGACTCATGGCATATTCTGTAAAATCAGTCACATAATTGGACAGAAACACTTCTCAGCAAATGCAAAGTAATTATTCATGTTCTCACTTATAAATGGGAACTAAATAATGAGAACACATGGACATATAGAGGGGAACAACAGACACTGGGGCCTACCAGAGTGAGGAGGGTGGGAAGAAGGAGAGGATCAGGAAAAATAACTAATGGATACCAGGATTAATACTTTGGTCATGAAGTAGTCTGTATGTTAAACCCCCATGACACCAGTTTACCAATATAACAAACCTGCACGTATGTGCCTGAACTTAAAATAAATGTTACAACAAAAATTTAAATCACTTTGATGTAGGTCAGATCATGAAATCTTTAATGAAAGAAAACCACATGTCATCTAAATAGTTACAGAAAAGAATCACTAATAGTGATTATCTATTTCTTTTATCATTTAAAAAATGTAGGTTTTTCTCAAGAGCCAGATGGGTCAGAAAAAGAAAAAAACGAGGTTTACTTTGGAGCAAGATGAACCATATGAGCTACTATTCCATTCAGAAGTCCTTAGCCTAAACTTTGCCTTCCCATTAGCAATGATAGAAGGAACATCACTGACATTCACAAGGATAGCAGAGAAGAGCAGGAGTCTGGAAACAAATGTTCCTAGAAAGCCAAATGGAGGGGAAAAGGTGTGAAAAGAAGACAGGTGATTCTTTTAAGAAAAACAAAACAAAACAAAATTAAAAACCCAAAACAATCTAATCAGGAGGAGAAGGCAGAATGTTGAAAGAAATTAAAGCGCTAAATTTGAAGTATCTGAGGGAATTTTGAGAGAAGGTGAAGTATAATATACTTTTTATTTTTGAGACGGAGTTTCACTCTTGTTACCCAGGCTGGAGTGCAATGACTCGATCTCGGCTCACCACAACCTCCACCTCCTGGGTTCAGGCAATTCTCCTGCTTCAGCCTCCCGAGTAGCTGGGATTACAGGCACGCGCCACCATGCCCAGCTAATTTTTTTGTATCTCAAGTAGAGATGGGGTTTCACCATGTTGATCAGGATGGTCTCTATCTCTTGACCTTGTGATCCACCCGCCTTGGCCTCCCAAAGTGTTGGGATTACAGGCGTGAGCCACCGCGCCCAGCCCATCAAGTATAATATTAAAGGCAGTGAGCAAGTGGTTTAGTTTACAAACTACAGGGTTGGCAAAGGAGACAACACATCTTACTGAAAATACTGGAGTGTGGTAGTAATTGTGATTGGAGTCATGCTTCTCAAGGTGTGATCCAAAAAATACCTACTTGAGATAACACTTGGAGTGCTATCAGACATTTATTTCCCAATGCCTTTCTCCTCCCTATCAATGTGACTGAGTCAGAATGCTGAGTAGTGAAGGGTTTCAGGAAACTTGCTTCTTTAACAGCCAGGAGGATTCTGATAGCCACCAAATTCTGATAATTTCTGACTTAGATATTCCCAATAAGCTGGTCTCTTGTTTTCATCCATCCCATTTAAGTTGGTAACACGGATAATAAATGTCAGAAACTAGAAAAGGGATAACAGGAGATTGTCCAGTTTCTTATGTTGTCAATTATTTGAAAGTTAACATTTCTATATTCTGTGTACTAAATATATTAACTTTTTATGCCCCTAGAGCTTAAAAATATACTCATAGTCTAATATTGTGCTTCAGAGGCTTTTAAAAATAATTTTTCAAAGGTACACATATACAAATGAGGGATATTTATATAATTCTTATTCTATTACTTCTGTCCATAAAAAAGGAAGGATATTAAAAGAGGTATTAAGTAACTATTATAAAATCCTGTGATTCTGTATTTAAACATCATTTAAGAAATGAAAAATCCTAGAATTAAATGATATAGTTCACATAATATTTTGCTTTATAAAATAGCTTTATGATTAATAGAAGTGAATATAGATAGAAACTGTGGGTTTTTAAAAATTCAGACTATAAAAACAAGTCTTGCTTGTTTTGAATCTGTCTGACATATTTTAAGAGTTAATCTGATTTTGTCAGGCCTACTCAAAATAATCGTTCTCTTGCTTAGCAAAGTCAACTGATTAGGGATCTCAATTACATTGCATAAGCTCTTCTGTTACATAACATAACGATGTGACTATTTCATCATATTCATAATTACCACTCACAGTCAAGGGGAGGGTATTATAGAAGATATGTACATAATGCTAGGGATCATCTAAGAATTCTGCATACTACAGGAAGGAAGCAAAGTAACAAGGGTGCTAGTTGCAAATCCTAAAGTGGCTTTAGATTTGCACAATAACTTGCCTGAGCAGGTTTCCCAATGCCCAAGAATGACTCACCCAAGAGTGACTTTAGCAGAAGAAGATCTTAATAATTTGTTAGACAATTTGACCAGTTCTACAGATGTCAATCAGCTTATTTTCCAAGTCTGAACTTGTGCAGCGGTCTAATTAGCAAAGCATTCATGTTAGTAGAGTTAGAGGGTATACTTGGGCTAAGTAATATGCACTTCCATGCACCACAGATGATCTACTGATAGCCACTGCTTCATGTCTAATCTGCCAACCACAGAGACCAACACTGTGACCTGACTATAGGACAATTTTCTTGGAAGTATCATCTAGCTGCTTAGTAGTAGTGTCATTACATTGGACAAAATTCATTCTGGAAAGAATAGCACTTTGTTCACACTTCAAAAGGCATTTATACAAGATATATGTGAATTTCCTTTTCTTGCCAATAATCCTTTTGCCAAAACAACCATCTGTAGATTTACAAGCATACAATTCCATATAATATGGTAAGACAGCAAATGAAATTCTTCAACAGGCCCATGTTTATGAAATTCCCTGGACATACTATGTTTCCTATCTTTTAATCAGATGGCTTGATATAAATGAAGAATGTCTTTATGAAGAATCATTTATGGCAATAATTTTATTGTAATGCATCACAGGACTAGGCTAATATCCTCCAGATGATGTTATATGTTTGTAATTGGTATTATTCCCATTGTTGTATTCCAAAGGTCTGAAGTTGAAGAAGTAGAAATGTGAGTGACTTACCTCACTATTGTACCTAGTAACCCAATGATTAAAATTTTGCTTTTTATCTCTGCAATTTTGGGTCTTGACAATCTAAGTTTTTAGTACCCTGAAGTGGGAAATTGGAATTTAATCTATTCAAAGAACAGAAAGAAGCTACTGTGGCAATAGTATCATAAATGAGGGAAAAGTGAAAATGAGGTCAGAAAAGAAAACATGATCATGTAAGACTTATTTTTGTTTAGGTGAGTAACATTATACTAAATAAATTTTAAAGTTGTTAAAATATTTCCAAATTTATTTATATTTTATATAATGGAAATTTGAATAAAATTATTATTCTAGCCATTGTGAAGAAAATGTACTATTAAGGGGAGAAGTGAAAATAAGTGGTCCATTGCTATTGTAACTTTCAAGGCAACAGTTGCAGGCTTAGATTATGGTGGAAGCATAATACAAGATAATAATCACAGTTTTTTTCCAATGAAAATAAGCAGTAGACCAATCTTTAGTCTTTAAGATATTCATGGAGTTTTAAAGACTTTTTTTTGAAGCAGACAGTTTGGAGATAAAATATTAATGAATTTTAAATTTTATAACTAAATTATGATTTATATGTAAAAGAAAGGCAAGGTCACTTAAAAATCTAGAAGGAAATCAATTTCCACCACTATGATTAGGCAGATAAATGACTGGTGAACTGCCAAAACGTATCCCCTGCCAAGGGGGTTTCAGAGTAAATCATCAGAGCTAGAGCCTGTCTTTCACATAAGGCAATCTGTGGGAATATGTAATACAAGAAAACATCACCGAAAAGTACATTAAGGAAATGTAGTTTCTATAGGTGCAATCATGATGGACCATTAGCCACTTCAGGGAGTAAATATGCATGGAATAATGTATTCAAGGTTCCAGAATATCTTGACTAACATGTTATAACTGATGCCATTTTAAAAAATGGTGTCACCATGATATTGATATGAATGCATTGTTACCTTAACTATTGGAGATATAAGAATCAATGGGAAGAAACCAATGAATGAACCAGTGACTTGGCTGACCCTTTTGCAGATGGCGGCCAAACTTCATGTGCTCAAATAGTTTTTTCCAAAATAATTCTAAAGAAGTTTATAATTCTGAAAGTGTTATACCTTTGTACAGCGAAATGTTCAATGTGATCCGTAACTAATTACATTTGAGACAGTTATTACTTAATACATAGTAGAGTGATTAATGAAAAGATGAGAGAACAGCTTTATTATCTTCACATTTATAGTTGGTATAAAACACTTTCCATCACTAAAGGGTCAAATTAATGGAGATAAACTTGATGAGGCTTTAAAATTTGAAGGAGGTAGAACAAGACTGCTGAATAGAAATCTTTAGAGATCATCTTCGATCCCCAGGCAGGAACACCAAAAAGAACAAGCATCCACACAAAGAAAAAAAATCTTCATAAAAAACAAAAATCAGGTGAGTGAACACAATACTTGGTTTTAACGTAAGAAAAAGGAAAGAGGCACTGGAGGGTGTGGGTAAGACAGCCTGGAATTGCCTCTGTCACCCCTTCCTGATCCCTCAACAGAACAGTGTGATGTGGACAGAGAAACTGTGTACTCGAGAAAGAGCAAAGTGATTGTGATTTCACATTCCAACTTAGTGCTGCCTTGCCACAGTGGAAAGTAACACAAGGCAGAATTGGGCTGACACCCACAGAAAAAGCAATTATACCAGCCCTAGCCAAAGAGAAACTGTTCATCCCAGCTGTCAGAACCTGAGTTCTGGCTAGTGCCACCATTGCAGGCTAAAGCATTCTGAGGTTCTAAAAACACTTGAAATGCAGGCTAAGCCACAAGAAATGCAGTTCCTGGGCAAGTCGTGGTGCTGTGTTGGGTTCAGACGCAGTAGACTTGGGGTGTACAAGACCTAGTGAGACAGCAGCTGAGGTAGCCAAGATAGGGCTCACATCACCACTCTCCCAAACACAGGCATTGCAACTCACAGCTCCAGGAGAGACTACTTCCTTCCACTGGAGGAGAAGGGAGAGTAAAGAGAGTTTTGTCTTGCAACTTGGATACCAGCTCAGCCACAGTAAAGTATCAAGCAGAGTCCTGAAACCCCTTTCCAGAGCATAACTCCTAGAGAACATTTCTAGACTACTCATAAGAGAAAAAGGACCCACTGCCCTCAAGGAATAACCCAGTCCTGGCAGAGTTCACCACCTGTTGATTAAAGAGCATTTGGGCCTTAAATAAACATCAGTGGTATCCAGGTAGCACTCACCACAGGCATGGGGTAAAACCCAGTACCATGCTGGATTCAGGTGTGACCCAACACATTCCCAGCTGTAGTCACCACAGGAGAAGAAAGGAGAAAAGGAGAAGGAAGGAAAGGAGAGGAAAGTATAGAAACAAAATAAAACAAAAACAATAACAGCAGCAACAAAAAAACTGTATCTTGCAACTTGGGGAACAACTGAGCCACAGTAAAATAAAGCACCAAGCAGTCTCCTGATGTCTCTGATTTTAGGTCTTGGCTCTTGGAGGACATTTCTAGATCCACCATGGGCCAGAAGAGAACCCAATACCTTGATGGGAGAGACCCAGGCCTGGCAGGACTAATCACCTGCCAACTAAAAGCCTTTGGCCCTTGAATAAACATCAGTGGTAGCCAGGAAATAGTAGTCACAGGCCTTGGGTAACACCTAGTACTATTCTGGCTTCAAGAGTGACCCAACACAGTCCCAATGGTGGTGTCCAAAGGAAAGCTTATATTACCCTTCTCCAACTCCAGGTAGCTAAGCAAGAAGAAAGAGAATCTGTTTGTGGGAAAATAAAGGAAGGAAACAAGACACTTTGCGTGGCAATCCAGGGAATTGAATCTTACCACAAACTACCCAGTATCTCTATGAGTCTGTAAGAGTCACAGTATTATAGGAAATGTGTCCCCCTCCCTACTGCACATATAACTGCAGTGACCAAAGTCTTAAATCACAACACTCAATACCCTTTGAATACTTGAAAGCCTTCTCAAGAAGGATCAGTACAAATAAGACCAGATGGCAAATATAAGAATAAATATCTAACTGTTTGATGCCCAGACATCAGTGAACATTCACAAGCTTCAGGACTATCAAGAAAAAATATACCCTCACCCCAAATGAACTAAATAAAGCACCAGAGACCAGTCCTGAGTGACAGAGATATGTGACCTTTCAAACAGAGGATTCAAAATAGCTGTTTTAAAGAAGCTTAATAAAATCCAAGCTAACACATAGAAGTAACATAGAAAATAGGCTTATCAGATAACTTTAACAAAAAGGAAACTAATTTAAAAGAATCAAATAGAAATTATGGAGTTGAAAAACCCAACTGATGAACTGAAGACTTCATTAGAGTCTCTCAACACCTGAACTGATGAAGCAGAAGAAAGAATTAGTGAACTTGAAGGCAGCCTATTTGAAAACATACAAAGGAGGCAAAACTTTTTTAAAAAGAATAAAGCACACCTATAAGATATAGAAAATAGCCTCAAAATGGCAAATCTAAGCATTATTGGTTTTAAGAGGAGATAGGCAGAGATAAGGCTAGACAGTTACTAAAAGAAATAATAATGGAACTTCCTAAACTTAGAGAAACATAAGAATATTCAAATACAAGAAGGTTATAGAACACCAAGAAAATTTTACTCAAAAAAGACCACCTCAAGTCATCTAAAAATCAAACTTGCAAAGGTCGACAAAGAAAGAATCCCCAAATCACCAAATGAAAAGAAAAAAAAGTCAAAGAAAAGAAAAACATATAAAGGAGCTCCAATATGTCTGGCAACAGAGCTCTCGGTGGAAACTTCACAGGCAAGGAGAGAGTGGCATGATATATTTAAAGTGCTGAAGGAAAAAAAACTTTAGAATATTATATCCAATGAAAAATATTCTTCAGACATGAAGGAGAAATATAGACTTTCTCAGACAAAAATGTAAAAAAGAAAACCAGGGTTTTTTTCAACAGAAGTCCTCTTCTAAAAGAAATACTACAAGGTTTTCTTCAATCTGAAACAAAAGGATGTTAATGAGTAATAAAAATCATCTAAAGGTACAAAACTCACTGGTAACAGTAACTACACAGACAAATACACAATAATATAACTCTAATTGTGGCATATATACTACTTAGAAATTGATTAAGAAGATTGAAAAGTGAAAGTATAAAAAATAATAACAACTACAACTTCTTGAGACCTAGACAATATAATGTGAATAGAAACAATAAAATATTTAAAAGCAGGAGCAATAAAGTTAAAATGTAGAAATGTATTAGTTTCTTTTTTGCTTGCTTGTTAGTTTGTTTCTACAATCAGAGTTAAGTTCTCATCAGTTTAAAATAATGAGTTATAAGATGTTATTTGCAAAACTTAGGGTAACTTCCAATTTAAAAAACCTAAAATAGGTACCTAGAAAAATATAAAGTAAGCACATACAATATACCACTTGAGATAATTATTTTCACAAAAGGGAAGACAGGGAGGAAGGAAAAAAACAGAAAGCCACAAAAGAACACAGAAGCAAACACTATGACAGAAGTAAGCCCTATCTTATTAATAATAACATTGAATGTAAATGGAGTAACCTCTCCAATCAAAAGGCATAGAATGACTATATGGATTAAACAAACAAATAAAACCCAATGATCTGTGTCTACAAAAACCACACTTTACCTATAAAGACACACAGAAAGTAAAAATAAATGGATGAAAAAAGATATACCATGAAAATCAACATCAAAAAAAGAGTAGGAGTAGCTATATTCATATTAGAAAAAATAGATTTCAAGACAAAAATTATAAAAATAGACAAGGTTGTTAAATAATGATAAATGGATCAATTCAGAAAGAGAATGTAACAATTTTCATATATATGTACTCACCATTGGAGCACCCTGTTATAAGTAAAATTTAAAACAGCACCCTGTTATAAGTAAATTTTCTTGCAAAAGAAATAGCACTCAGAGATATGTCCACTCAGCAAGGCAGTTTACTTCTATAGGAGGGTGCAGGGCACACAGATTGAGCAATGATGACCACTGCTGGCTTGGACAAGCAGGGAAGGGGTACTTATGCCTGATGGGGGTCATCCCAACTGCTGTGCTATCCCCTGTTGTCTAGGGTTAGACAGCACAAACTAGGTTAATCCTGATTGGCTATTTTAAAAAGAGCTGGGGTCTGAGCTGGAGTGGCAGGTTGGGTGTTTTGGGATGAGTCAGATTGGAGCTGGGGGAGGATAGGGAGCAGATGTGAACTACTGATGAACTGGTGGAGAAGGTCGTTTACTGGAATTACAAGGAAATTAAACTTTAAAATAGAGATTTAAAGAAAAAAAGAGCTGAACATACTGACATACCTACTCTTTAAAGAAAAACTTGGGGTTCACTATAACAACCCAGATATGTAAAGCAAATATTAATTGAGAGAGAAAGATGGACCCCAACACAATAACAGATGGAGATGTCAACAGCCTACTTTCAGAACTGGGCATATCATCCAGACAGAAAATTAACAAAGAAACCTTGAACTTAATCTGCGTTACAGACCAAATGGGTCCAACAGGTGTTTACAGAACATTTCATTAAATGGCTGCAGAAAACACATCTTCTGTTTAGTTCATATATAATTCTTAAAGATAGATCATATGTTAGGTAACAAAACAAGTCTTAAAAAGTCCTAAAAATATTGAAATAATGTCAAATATCTTCTCTGACAAAATTGAATAAAATTAGAAATCACTAAGAAGAAGAACACTGGAAACTAAACAAACATGTAAATTTAATACTATGCTGTTGAATGACCAGTGGGTCACTGAATATATTAAGAAAAAAACTAAAAAGTTCTTGAAACAAATGAAAATGTAAAATGACATATCAAGACCTATTTGATACAGCAAAAAAGATACTAAATGGAAATTTTATAGCAATAAGTGTCTACATCAAAATATTATAAAAACTTTAAAGCAACCTAATGAGGCATCTTAAAAAAACAGAAAACCAAGAGCAAACAAAACCTTACATTAGTAGAAGAAAATAAATAATAAATATTAGAGCGGAAATTTAAGAAATTGAAATTTAACAAATACAAAAGATCGAAAAATGAAAAGTTTGTTTTTGAAAAAATAAACAAAATTAACAAAACTTTATCCAGACTAAACAAAAGAGAGAGAATATTTACATAAATAAAATCAGAGATGAAAAGGGGGACATTACAACCCAAACTGCAGAAATTCAAAGGATCATATAAACTGCAGACTCCTATGAGCAGCTATATTCCAGAAAACAAGAAGAAATGGATAAATCCTAGACACATCCAAGCTATAAAGATTGAAGCATCAAGAAATATGAAACCTGAATATACTCATAACCAATAGCTGTAATAAAATGTCTCCCAGCAAAGAAAAGATCAGGACTTAATGGTTTCACTGCTGAATTCCACCAAACATTTAAAGAACTAATATGAAGCATACTCAAACTATTCCAAAAAATAGAAAACGCAGTATACAAGACCAGTATTACCCTAATAACAAAACTAGACAAAGAGACTCAAAAACAAACAAACAGACAAACTACAGGTCAATATATCTGACGGACATTGATGCAAAAATCCTCAACAAAATACTCGAAAACTGAATTCAATAACACATTAAAAAGATTATTATCAAAGAAGAAAAAGAGGCCAGGCGCGGTGGCTCACGCCTGTAATCCCAGCACTTTGGGAGGCCGAGGCTGGTGGATCACGAGGTCAAGAGATCGAGACCATCCTGGTCAACATGGTGAAACCCCGTCTCTACTAAAAATACAAAAATTAGCTGGGCATGGTGGCGCGTGCCTGTAATCCCAGCTACTCGGGAGGCTGAGGCAGGAGAATTGCCTGAACCCAGGAGGTGGAGGTTGCAGTGAGCGGAGATGGCGCCATTGCACTCCAGCCTGGGTAACAAGAGCGAAACTCTGTCTCAAAATAAAAAGAAGAAAAAGAAAAAAAAAGATTATTATCATGACCAAGGAGGATTATCCGAGAGATGAAAAGATGGTTCAACATACACGTATCAATCAATGTGATGCATCCTATCAACAGAATGAATGACAAAAACCATATAATCATTTTGATTGATGCCGAAAAATCATTTGATAAAATTTGACATCTCTTCATGAGAATAACCCGAAAAAACTGGGTATATAAAGAACATACCTCAACTCAATAAAAACTATATACAACAGATCTATATCATACTAAGCAGGGAAAACTGAAAGCCACAGATCTACTGTCATACTGAACAGGGAAAACTGAAAGCCCTTCCTTTAAGACCTAGACTATGACAAGGATAGCCACTGTTACAACTGTTATTAAATATAGTAGTGGAAGTCTCAGTTAGAGTAATGGTGAGAGATACATTCAAGTTGTAAAAGTAGAAGTTAAATTATCCTTGTTTGCAGACGATACATTATATTTGAAAAAACCTAAATATTCTACAAGGAAACTGTTAGAACCAATACATTCAGCAAAGTTGCAAGATACAAAATCAACATACAAAATTTAGTAACTTTCTATTTGCCAAAAGTAAGCAATCTGCAAAAAAGTAAGTAATTCCATTTACAATAGCTACAAATAAAATAAAATACCTAAGAATTAACCAAAGAAATAAAATATCTCTATAAGGAGAGCTATAAAACACTGATGGAAGAAATTGAAGAGGGCACAAAAAGTGAAAAGATGCTCATGAATATGTCAATACTGCCCAAAGCAATCTAGAGGTTCAGTACAATTCCTATAAAATATCGATGACATTCTTCATAGGAATAGAAGAAACAATCCTAAAGTTTATATTAAACCACTAAAGCCCCAGAATAGCAAAAGCCACCCTGAGCAAAATGAACGAAACTGGAAGAATCGCATTACCTGGCTTCAAGTTGAACTGCAGAGCTTTAGTAAGCAAAACAGCATGGTACTGGCACAGAAACAGACACACAGACAAATGAGACAGAAGAAAAATCACAGAAATAAATTCATACATCTTCTGTGAATTCGCTTTCAACAAAGGTGTCAAGAACAGAGTTGGGGAAAGAATAGTCTCTTCAATAGTGCTGGAGAAACTGGATACTATTATGCAGAAGAATGAAACTAGATCCTTATCTCTTGCTATATACAGAAAAAATCAAAATGGATCAAAGCCTTAAATCTCATACCTCTAAATATAAAACTACTAAAAGAAAACTTTGGGTAAACTCTCCAGGGCCTTGGTCTTAGCAAGTATTTTTCTAGCAATATCCTACAAGCACAGACCACCAAAGTAAACACGGACAAACAGAATCACATCAAGTTAAAAAGCTTCTGCATAGAAAAAGAAAGAATTAACAACATGAAGAGATAACTCACATAATGAAAAAAAAATTTGCAAACTATCCATCTGACAAGGAATTAATAATCAGAAAACATAAGCCCAAACAACTCTATAAAAGTATAAAAATTCAATTTAAAATGAGCAAAAGATCTGAATAAACATTTCCCAAAAGAAGACATACGAATGCAAACACATACATGAAAATATGCTCAGCATCGTTAATCATCAGAGATATGAAGATCAAAACTCCCAGATATCATCTCACCCGAGTGAAAATGGCTTTTTCCAAAAGATAGGAAACAGCACATGCTGGCAAGGATGTGGAGGAAGTGGATGCCTCATACACTGTCGGCAGGCATGTAAATTCGTGAAGCCACTATGGAGAACAATATGGATATTCCTTTAAAATCTAAAAGCAGAACCACCATATGATCTTGCAATCCCACTGCTAAGCATATACCCCAAAGAAAGGAAATCAGTATATCAAAGAGATGTCTGCACTATCATGCTTGTTGCAGCACTATTCACAGTAGCCAGGATTTGGAATCAACCTAGATGTCCTGAATCAGCAGATGATTAGATAGAGAAAATGCGGTCTAGATACACAGTAGGGCACTAATCAGTCATAAAAAATAATGAGATCCTGTCATTTGCAACAACATAGACGGAACTGGAAGGCATTATGTTAGGTGAAATAAGCCAGGCGCGGAAAGATAAACTTTACATGTTCTCATTCATTTATGGAAACTAAAAATTAAAACAATTTTATGGACATAGATGGTAGAATGATGGTTACCTGAAGCTGGGAAGAGTAGTGGTAGAAGGGAAAGGCAGATAGTTAATAGGTACAGAAATATCAAAATATAGTTACCTACAATCAATGAGATATAGCATTTGATAGCACGGCACAATGACTATAGTCAACTGTGCAGTAACTTGTTGCACATTTTAGAAAATCTAGGCTGGGCGCAGTGGCTCACGCCTGTAATCCCAGCACTTTGGGAGGCCGAGGCGGGTGGATCACGAGGTCAAGAGATTGAGACCATCCTGGCCAACATGGTGAAACCCCGTCTCTACTAAAAATACAAAAATTAGCCGGGCATTTGGCATGTGCCTGTAATCCCAGCTACTCAGGAGGCTGAGGCGGAAGAATCACTTGAACCCGACAGGTGGAAGTTGCAGTAAACTGAGACTGTGCCACTGTGCTCCAGCCTGGCGACAGAGCAAGTCTCCATCTCAAAAGAAAGAAAATCTAAGGGAGTACAATTGGAATGTTTATAACACAAAAAAATTAAAGATGCTTAAGGTGATGGAAACCCCACTTACTCTTACATAATTATTACACATTTCATTCCTGTATCAATTCATATCATGTACCCCATAAATATATATACCTGCTATATACTCGTAAAAATTAACTATAAGACAATTTTTAAAAATTTAGCAAAATACAGAAAGTTAAGCTTTGTTGTAGAGGTGTTTTCATGTAAGGATAATCACTACAATTTAGGAATCCTTTAGAGAAACACAAAATCTCAGAGAAAATCTAGCTGAAGATTAAGAAATCATGAATGACATGTATAGGATGAATAAATAAAATTTTACCAGATTACAAATAAATATTTCCCAGAATGAAAGCCACTAAAGCATAAAAAGATATGCTTTTAATATAAATATAATAAAGCCATAATAAAGTGATAGTAAACTATGGTGTTTTTACTTTAACAAGGTAAAAATTTTAAAAAGACTCAAATTAATTGGTGTGTTTCTGCTTCAGCTATGCAACGAACAAAGGTTTTCTTCTTTTTCTTTGGTTGAGTAATCTGTGTCATTTAATTCTCTCAGAGTTCTTTGTCCACAGTTGACCAAATTCTTAGTTAGGATGAAAGAGTACTTTATTAGCTGGAATTTTTGAGTGTTAAAAATCACCTGTAAGGAGTAATATGTTTTTTCTATATAATAAGTATATCCAAGAAAGACATTGGAAACCAAGCAGCACCTTTCCTTAAAAAGTTTAGTCTTAAATGAGAAACTGTGAATCACACCTGCCTCGTCAGTTCTCTCCTTGAATCTCGAATGTGGGGACCACTTGTATTTTCCCTGTTGACTTCTGGGTCATCCATGGTCTTCTCTTTTAGCAATTCCATGAACCTGCAGGATCCATCAGACCCTTTTTATCAAGATTTGTTTTATTCTAATCCATTTACTTTTGTTTCCGTTATTAATTGAGATGACTTTCCTTTGGTAGTTCTGTCATTATAAAAGCAAAAGTTTTCTGATTTATTTCAATATTACCCATCATTTCGTTTCAGTCAGCACACTTATTTAGCTGTTCCCCTCTTATCTCCATGTCGGAGGCTATTCTTTGTGTTTCTTTTTTTCTTGAATGAGCAGCACTTACTCAAAATCTCTACTTAATTTTTTTTTTTTTTTAGTATATAAACCTTGGTGAAATTATATCATTTCTTTTTTTTCTTAGTTTCCTCCAAGGACCTATCACCTACTTATCATTTTCAACTTAAACAGTAGGCCCTTAGCTTGTTTAATCGAAAATCCAACCGGTCAACAATTTTACTTAGGACAATTATTTGCAGATCGAAACCCTATATTTACTTTATAATTACTGCTGATTAACATCTAGGACTTGTTTTGTAGAGAGGGAAATAATTTTTTATGATGTCTTTAATTTTCTTATAAAGAAGTACTCCTTATAGAAAAGCAGCATGACTATTTTACTGTCATTCTTGATTTATTAATTTAAAAAGATGATATTATAGAACGAAAATAGATTTTGATTGAGATAGAACTTGGTTTTCTCTCGTTAGCGGTATCATTTCTGTAGTCATCTCTGAGTCTCAATAACTTTATCTGCAAACTTTGGATAACAATATCCACTTTGTTAAATTGTCTTAAAAATTGATTGAGGGAATGTATTGAAAGCTCCAAGTACAGTTTTTGAGTAAACTGGCATTAACTCTCACAATAAGGCTGTCACCATCTGATAAAGTTGAACAGTTTGATATGGAAAGTTATGTAGGGCATCATGCATGTTCAAAATAAACAACAATTAACTTCCACACAAAACATTAAGAGATGTGTTAAAAGTTGGGTAGGAAATGACAAAGATCCATTGATTGCTCATTTTATAGCTATTACAAAGGAAGTCTGGACTTCGGTAGTTTTGTGTGTGACAATTTTAGAAAATTACTGATATAAAGACAAGATGTATTTGAAGAATGAAAAATACATAAGGTGATGTGAAATACATTTGAGAGATAACCTTGAAGAAATTTTAGTATTAAATATATAGGAAAGCAACTAGCAAATTTTTTGAAAAGATGTCACATGATGTAGAATAAAGAAAAAAGAGAGTAAGAAGAAAAAAATACATTTGTTTTAAACAAGAGAGACATTATTTTAAAGAAAACATTATTTTAAATTAAAATATACAACTTTGTGGTTTATCTGAAATTACATATTTTAACTCATACTTGATGGAAGCATATCATATTGCAATCAGTTAGCAAGTTAATATTTATTAAATGAAATGCAGATTTAAACATACTGTATGTAAATTTGGTGTTGGGTACAAATTGCAGAGTGTTTGTGAATTGTTTTGAAATTCAGTTTGATTTCACGGGTATTACCTTGAGGCATTTTGTAACAGCAAAGATAGATGGAAGCATAACTCATGTTTAAGCTCACTCTTCATTGAAATCACCTGTGAGTAGCAGATTTACCCACAGTACATTTCACAAATATGCATACATAGCCTTACTTTAATTATTAAGTATCAAAATGAAGCATGCTCATCACAATATTATACCATCTGGTATAATGACTTGGTACAAGGGATAGGTAATGAATTGTGAAATATATAGTAAAGCATACATTGCCCATCTCTAACAGTCACCATAGAAGTAAAAATGTAATTTTGTGAGGAGAAACGTAAGAGACCTTGCTAAAGTACACTTGTTATATGCTAAAGTTGTGTACCTTCAAATGTGTTCTAACAGAAATTTGAACAGGAACTCATAAAAATACACACTGTATCTTT
Organism: Leontopithecus rosalia; assembly: GCA_028533165.1. Taxonomy (NCBI): domain Eukaryota; kingdom Metazoa; phylum Chordata; class Mammalia; order Primates; family Cebidae; genus Leontopithecus; species Leontopithecus rosalia. The sequence goes on from CM052662.1 coordinate 88,940,796, forward strand.
AGTCTACAGAATGGATGTAATGACAAGATAGAGTCAATCAATTGTTAAAATTTTTAGAAATTTTGTGAGTTGATGAACATCTATCTCATTAGTAGATTGGAATCACCCATTGCTGAAATAGTTACACTATACCTCATGGCTTCTGCTTCTCCAGAGAACCAGTTGTTAAATATTTACCAGCACATGATTGGTTAAGGAAATCATACTTTCTATACTATCAGCAAAAAGCAGTTATTTACCATTGGAAGAATCCTTCAGCATGTATGGTAGTTTTTTAAGATTATGTTTTATAGGTGTATATTTATTGCCCAGTCTCAGGTATTTTATTACAGCAATGCAAGAACAGACTAATACAGAGACCTACATCTCATTTCTCTGCTCCCTCTTTCCTGGCAACCACAGGTATATTTATTTAACCTTATAAAAAATTTCACATACAAATGAGATTTTGTAACTATCAGATAGGTAAATTAATATGAGACTTCTAACAGAAGAAATATCCCTTAAATTATATATTTTTAAAATTTCAAGTTAAAATGTAAATTCCTCATAGAAATGTTATACTTGGAGGCACAGCATTTTGTTCCAGAAACAAATGTTGAATATTCCATTAGTCTAGAAATTAATTATTAGGAAAATACCATGAGGTAAAATTGTCTTGATTGACAGATATTTACATGTGTTACAATTTTCAAAAAAGGACACCATTACTACTTCCTGTGAGTTTTATTGATAATCTGGAACCTGGAACATAATTTTACTTTCAAACAAATAATATTAACCACAAAATGCTTCCAGGTAGGAAAATAATATGATCCAAGATCCTGTGTATTCCAATGAAACATGTTAGAATTTGACCACTTTTCTATTATTCAATGTAGCATTTAAAAAGTTTAAGCAAATTATCATCTGACTTAGGTTTTGACAATCAACACTGATTTGACTGAGTGGATTGACTGGCATTGATAAAATTAAAAAATTTGGAAAATACATATGGATGGAGCAGTAAATAATTGTGTAGGATTGAGACTTTGCCATATATCTCTATAATTCAGAGGGTGAAAAAAAGTTAAATTAGGTTTTTTCAAAGATAGTGTACTATTTACCATTTTCTCCCCATGCAGATAGCACTTACATCTTTAACAATGTATTAGCATCACCTGCACTAAATCTTGCAACAATCTTTAAAGTTGATGGCAGACATTGATTGACCCACATCCTAGCCCATTTATTTCCCCTCTTTCTCTCTTCTGACCCATCATTTAAGGCACATGTACATTATTTGTGTAGCCCACTGTATTCTTTGTTCCTGCTTCACTAAAATTATTAATTAATAATTCCACTTGTAGCCATGTCATTGGTGGCAATATTATGCAAACATTCATTTTAAATTTTAAGATATTTTTATGAAGTTTTAAGTGTATTAGTAATTTGGGGCTGCTAAAACAGAAATACCATAAACTGCAGTTTATACACAACAAACATTTATTTCTGATAGTTCTGGAGGCTGGGAAGTCTTCCAGATTGAGGGAACCAGCAGATTTGATGGCTAGTAAGGGCCTTTTCCTTGTAGACAGAGAATTCTTGCTGTGTTTTTACTTGGTATAATGGACAAACAAGCTCTTTTGGGCTGCTTTCAATAGAGCACTAATCACATTAGCAAGAGCTCCATTTTCATGGCCTAATCACATCCTAAATTCTCTCTCTCTTAATACTATTGCATTTCGGACTAGGTTTCAACATATTAATTTTGGGTACACAAACATTCAGATCACAGCAATATGTTACTCATATAAATCTAGAAGGCCAAAGTCTGCAACTTTTACAAATTGTATATTTTAAAGATAAAAGCCCTAATTCAGAGAACAATTGCAGTTCTACTATACAAATAATTCCTTATAATTTACTGCATATTGTCCTAAGCTTTTTGTATATTTAAACTAATTGAATTTTTACATCTCTGTGGGGTAGTTTCCAGAAACATTCTCATTTTACAGATGAAGAACCTGGGGCATAAGGAAGATTAATACTTGATTCATTGTTAAACAGACACTGCAAAAATTCAAAACTGGGAGTCTGGCTTTAGAACTCATGCTCTTGACCACTATGTTATACAGCATATGTCAAAGGGGTAGATTATTTGATTGCATTTTGGAAAATGGCAAATTTCATAAGCATAAATAAGCAATTTAAATGGAGACTTTTGATTGAAATGTACTTTATTTGATTAACCCCTGGCAGAGAGGCAAGCTGAATCTATGTCTTAGCCTCTTTTCTTTGGGGCCAAATTATTTTATTCTAATATGAACTACACATAGCCCAATATACTCCTTCTTACTTGAAGCTCTAAATATTATGGTCCCAGCAAAATTTCTTGGTTATGTTTAGGGAATGATATGGGGGAAAGAAAAGACAGTGAAAAAGCAGTGCTGGCTTCTACGAGAAAAATTACTACTGATTATGTCCTCTTTTGGCTCTCCTTATCCACATCACTTTTGCTCTTTATTGCCACATACAGGGATTCTGATGTGTAGGTAAGAGGCTAATTAGAAGTCTATCTATAAATTACTGTTTGAAGTTGGGGAACAAGAGAAGTTTCTCACTTCTGTCAATCTCTCTCTCTCATCTCCCTCTTTCTCTCTCTCTCTCTTTCTTGAAGAGTAAGAAACAGAGCATCAAACTCCAGCATTAATAAAACTTGATGGTATCTGTAACCATAAAAAATATGGAGAGGAAAGAATTGTGCATGATTTAGCAGAATAAAGTTTTTAAAAGTCTAGGTATAGAAGGAGGATGATAGTAACAAGACATAAACTCATTTGTGATCATGCCGTAGAAAAGCTTGGTAGTTGGAGACATTCCATATCCGAGAAGCTATACTTGTAGGAAATTTGTATAAGAAACAGTGACAGTCCCCAGTTCTCTAATTTCACTCTATGACTTATTACTGGTAACTCACAAAAGACAGCAACTGGACCAGAATATATCCACACATGCAGATAGCAAGAAAAGGGATGAAGAGTTAGAACACTTGGTTTTAAGCAGGGAATTTCAAAGAACATCAGCATGTTAATTAGTGTGACCCCTTTTGTCTTCACCCTCTACCATTATACAAAAAGTCAGAAACAAATCTTACACCCACGCAGGCAGGAGAGAAGAGAACTTTTATTTGTGAAGAAACCAAAGTGTCTCAAAGTGAGACATGATAAAATTTGAAGTCCCTCAAGAACAAAATGCATCTCACTGACAGACTAATCACCCTCAGTAACCCCAGCAGTTGATAAGCCATGCCTATTCAAAAAGACCTTCAAATCAACGTTCCAGTTACTTACTCCTAAATGGGAATACATAGCCAGGAATCAACAGACATTTATGGAAAGCTTATAGCAGGAGACTGGAGATCAAATATAATGGAAACTTAGGGAAAATAGACAATATGAAAAATTGTTTAAAAACCCTCTGCATGGAAAGCCTAACTCACATTCTCTGTAAGATAACAGAATATATATTGAGGCAGGGCTCAGTGACTCGCCTATAATTCCAGCACTTTGGGAAGCCTAGCTGGGCAGATCATGAGGTCAGGAGATTGAGATCGTCCTAGCCAACATGGTGAAACCCCGTCTCTACTAAAATACAAAAAATTAACTGGATGTGGTGCCACCCACCTATAATCTTGGCTACGTGAGAGGCTGAGGCAGGGGAATCACTTGAACCCAGGAGGCAGAGGTTGCAGTGAGCTGAGATCATGCCACTGTACTCCAGCCTGGCAGCAGAGCAAGACTACATCTCAAAAAGATAGATAGATAGATAGATAGATAGATAGATAGATAGATAGATAGATAGATAGATAGATAGACAGACAGACAGACGGATGGACAGACAGACAGACAGACAGATAGATAGATAGATAGATAGATAGATAGATAGACCTTGAAAAAAAAGCATGATGTTAGAATAAAGGAAGAATCAGAGAATAAGGAAATCTTTTGGAAATTAAAAATATGATAGCTAGACATAAAATGGTTGGGAGATATAATTAAAGAAATTTCATAGGAAGTAAAGAGATTAACAAGGACAAGATTAAACTGTGAATCAGTCTACTGGGTCCAATATCTGAAAAGTAAGTATTCCAGGAAAAAAAAAAGAAGCTATTGGGGAGAAAAATTGCCAAAGATACTATGAGAAAAATTATCACACATGTAAAGTTTATTTTTCCATGTGAAATGTCTTAATGAGAGCACAATTAATTAACATTTCCAATAGCTATTGTGCTAAAATGTTAGGGTACAGAGGGTAAATGGAACATTAATAAAAGTATCAGTGGAGAAAAAGTACATTTCAAAAAATAGGAATCACAGTGAGATATGACTGCTCAATAGCAATTTCAAATACTAGAGGACAGCAGAACAATAGCTTGAAACTTTTCTAAATAGAATTTGATAAACGGTCAAACTACAAACACACAGGAGAGTATAATAAATAAATGGTCAGAGAGGAAAAGACTGAGAGCTTTCCTGTCTCTTGCATATCTTCTCAGAAAGCTAATAGAGAAGGGCCACTGCCATAGTAAGAAACAGGGAGAAATGGATCTATGAGGAAGTATAGAAAACATAACAGAAAACAGAAAAAGATTCTTTTTTTTTTTTTTGAGACGGAGTTTCGCTCTTGTTACCCAGCCTGGAGTGCAATGGCGCCATCTCGGCTCACCGCAACCTCCGCCTCCTGGGTTCAGGCAATTCTCCTGCCTCAGCCTCCTGAGTAGCTGGGATTACAGGCACACGCCACCATGCCCAGCTAATTTTTTGTATTTTTAGTAGAGACAGGGTTTCACCATGTTGACCAGGATGGTCTCGATCTCTTGACCTCGTGATCCACCCGCCTCGGCCTCCCAAAGTGCTGGGATTACAGGCTTGAGCCACCGCGCCCAGCCAAAAAGATTCTTACTATAATAGACGTTTACAGAATGAAGATCTTGTTTAGATTATGAAAGCAGAAATGCTCCAGGGCAGAGGTCTTTATAAAACAAAAGGAATAAATATATTCCAAATAATTGGTTCATGCAGGAAATTATATAACTCAAAAATGGCAAATAAAAATATTAGGCAATTATTAATTCAAAGAAAATAGAAAGTCACGTGGGAAAATAGAAAGTAATTACAGACGTTACTTGGCTGCAGGTTACAATAACATACATTGATTACTGTTTCAAACAATTGAATTGAGAGGATGTGGGAAAAGGAGGAGTGCATATGAGATAATATGTACTTTCTATGATAAGAAGTCAATAAGAAAAAAAACAAAATTGATATAGCATAAAAGATCTTTGTTGTCAATCAGCTGTTTTCACCAGTCAGGAGTGATAGATTCTGTCTGGATCCACTAATGATATACTGGCTGTGTTTCAATTGTAGAACAAATTTGTTGCTTCCTTCTTTTTTCTTTATTTTTCTGGCCCTGAGCTGAACCTACTCATTTTCTTTCAGCATTTCCAGCATAAAAGCTGGTCTTAGACCAGTAATGGAGCTGTTTATCAAATAATATATGGGTTTTTTTGTTTTGTTTTGTTTTGTTTTGTTTTTTGAGACGGAGTTTCGCTCGTTACCCAGGCTGGAGTGCAATGGCATGATCTCGGCTCACCACAACCTCCGCCTCCTGGGTTCAAGCAATTCTTCTGCCTCAGCCTCCTGAGTAGCTGGGTTTACAGGCACATGCTACCATGCCCAGCTAATTTTTGTATTTTTAGTAGAGACGGGGTTTCACCATGTTGACCAGGATGGTGTTGATCTCTTGACCTCATGATCCACCCGCCTTGGCCTCCCAAAGTGCTGGGATTATAAGCATGAGCCACTGCGCCCAGCCAATATATGTTTTTGATGTTGCCGTAGACACTAAATTTTATACAAATTTCTCTAAGTTATAGTCTGACAGATCTAGTCAAGGAGCTGTACATTTATTTATCAGTCCACAGCATCTTAGATAGTTTGGGCATTTGTATGTATTAGGGTTCTCCAGAGAAAAAGAACCAATAAAGGAGAGTCAGAGTGAGGATGAGAGAAATTTATGATGAGGAACTGGCTTACAGAATTATAGACACTGACAAGTTCCACATTCTGCCATCCGTAAACTGGGGACCCAGGAAAGCCAGCTGTGCAGTTTAGTCCCACTACGAAGGCTTGAGAACAAAGTTTTAGTCCAAGGGCAGGAAAAGTCAAATGTTTCAGTTCAACACTTAGGCAGAAAGAATAAGGGCGAATTATGATTTTTTTTTTTTTGCTTTTTACTGTATGCAGGCTCTCAACAGATTGGATGATACTCACCCATATTTGGGAGGGCAATATGCTTTACTGAGTGCACAGATCTCAGATGCTAATCTCATCTGGAAACACCCTCACAGACACACCCAGAAATAATGATAGCCAAATATCAGGGCATGCTCTGTGAGCCAATCAAGTTGGCACCTAAAATTAACAATCACACACTCTAATGTTACACTTTATCTCTTTAACTAAAAGACTTTACTCATAAGGCTCGTTACCATACTAATGAGATATATGATTAATTTTTCAAAAAGGGTAAATGTTTCTGTACAAAGTTTATAACATAATATGGATAATTTTAAGAGATATCTCCAAGTATGATCAACATCTCATTTTTCCTTTTCTTCCTATGGCTAGATGAGGTCATGACTTTTGACAAAACATAGAATTCCTTGTCTATTCTTTTTGTGATTAATTACATAGCAGTATGGCTAACAATAATTGGTTTTTCTTTTCTTTTTAAGACAGGGTCTCACTATGTTGCCTAAGCTAAAATGTAGTGGCTCACTGAAACACCGACCTCCTGGGCTCAAGCAATCCTCCCACCTCAGCCTCTCAAGTAGCTGGTAACTACAGGCATTCACCACTACACTGGGCTAATTTTTGTATTTTTTTGTAGAAATGTGGTCAATGAAAATATATTTAGATGAGAAGCATGCTTATGTCTATTTTTTTCTTCTCTAAATAATACAGAATACCATATCAAAGCTATTTAGACCCAGCATTTTAAATTATAGACTCATAAGAATCTAAAATGTTTCAATGATGAATGAGTATATGACTGTGTTCACTATCATTCCTCAGTAATATCTTTATACAATAATTGTCATAGGCAAGAAATTATTTGTGGTTCTCACTCATTGCCCTCATTTAAATTCATTCTGCTGTATATTAAAAGGCTTTAATTTTAAAATAGGTTCCAAGGAGATTTATTAATCAATACTCAGTCCATTCTATGTTATTATATCAAAGGATTCTTGCCTCCAATTTATTTTTTTGGATTAAAGGAAGACAGAAATAAAATATTTCAGGATTCAGCAAATCTCTAAAAATAATGCTGAATAAAACAAGAATAACCTTTAAAAATGCATCATTGATGGTATACCAAATATTAGCAATAATAAAACTTTTAAAAATCTATGCTTTAATAAAAACTGAATCATAATAAAGTCAGTGAAGACTTTCTTATAAAATATTCTCTTAGTATTACTTTTCTTACCCTGCTTTCATTCACATTCCTCTCCTTCAAGCTTTAACAATTCTGCTTTTCTTTTATATCATTTTAGACCACATTAAAATCTTTAACTTTTTGGCAAGATAAATGTTTTGTGATTTTTTTTCCTAACACAATTAAATTTAATAAAATTTAAAAAATATATACACATATTTATGCACATACATATATAAGTGCACATATACATTTATGTATGAGTACATAAACATGTGCATGTATATATTTTTAAATGCATCTATGCATATATAGTCTGATTTTGTGTGTGTGCATGTGTGTCTGTGTGTATTTGGAAACTGAGAAAGCATATGTGTCTGAAATAGAGAAATCACTCTTCAGTGCAGTAGGAAATGTGGGTTTGAGCTATTTCTGTTCATTAATAATAATAACTCTCATTGTTTGGTCATTTAACATGTAGGAGGCATTCTAAGAAATTTACTTATCTCCTTTAATATTTATAAGAAGTCTGTGAAATATGCATTATTCCTATATGTTAACCCATAGTGTGAAAAGAAAATCACCCATGATTTTACGCAGCAAAAACTCTATAATGAGATTTTGAAGTCAGCATTTGTGATTAAAAAAAAACTGACTGTTTAAGCCCCTCAATATACAATTTTGTTCAATATGAAGCAGCAATAAATCAAGCAAATATGGAGTCTTCAAAAAAGCAAACGCATACTATACGAAAAAATGGGAAAGGACGTAACATATATCAAGCATTGTATTACAAGAGTTGGGCTACCTCTTGAAAAACATGGATCAATTTTCACAAGAGATAAAAAATGTGTTATGAGGAAATAAAATATGGTGAGATTCTAATGACTTCCCTCGAATATAACAAATCAAAAACCTCTGAACTGATACAACCAAACAAAACATGAAAAATAAGGAAACAGGTCAATCCAATGCTACTATCACTTATCTGTGATATCCATAGTAATGCTGTTTTAGAATGTAAAATGAAACTTTTTACTGGGTGGTGGAAATTCTGTTGTTTTTGTTGTATATACTTCAACTGACATTGCTTACCGCTATTGCTGTTGTGATAAAAATTTGAAACTACTTCAAAATCTTTAGTCACACCAGTTCCTAGGTGAATTTTGGAAAACCTTAAAACTGTCACTCACTCTACAGCCTTAATGTTTAGCCTTCACTAATACTGATCAATGTGTGTTTTTTCTACAGCTGCACAGATCTGGACCCTCTTAAATGCCATTTTAGCCATCCTCCTTTCTCTTTGATTTTTGAGTAACACTGTCATCTATGACCTTCAAACTAACTTAGATAAGTCAAATTCAAAGTGATTGAAAGATTATTAAGTAAAATGGAAACTAATGAGGCATTAGGACAGACATTCTCAATTCTGTTCCCACCCTTGGTTAGTCAAATTATTGAAGAGAAGCTTGAGGGTATGATACTTTTATGACTCATTACCAATTTCAGATCAAACCGGAGACTCCATTTTTGATCATTATTGACCAGCTGGTATCAGATCAATCATACTGTCAATAGCAGTTTGAAAAGTTGGAAAAAAATGCAAAACATCTGTCTGAAGACTGTAGAAACCTACTCAAGGAGACAGGCCTTGAGAATTATAGAGCTCTGAGGGTAGTTTAGAGGTTGAACTACATCCCCCCAATTCATGTGTTAAAGTCTGAACCCTCAGTACTTCCCAATAGGAACTTATTTGAGAATAGAGTCATTGCAAATGTAATTAAATTCAGATGAATTCCCTTCGGAATAAGAGGG
>CM052662.1:88950595-89024631 GCA_028533165.1 Leontopithecus rosalia
TTGGTGAGAAAAAGCTAACCTTGGCCTTTATATTTTTTTCAACCAACATTAGAAAGCCATGATGGCTGTTGAGCACATGGCTATGTTCTTGGTGCGAGAGAAAAAAGGAAAATATAAACAAATTGTCAAAACAAAAACAAGAAAATAAATAAAGTAGCAGTGGCACTTAGAATATTGCTTGCCATTACTGCTCAGTGTAGAGGCCACGGGCAGCTCACAGGTCATGGTGATATTTATCAGCCAAAGATTTCAGCTGCATGTCCCCATGATTTAAGCTACATGTTTCTTCTCCTAAAATGTTTCCTTTCGTCACCTGTGGCATCCATGGGCGTGCACTACTCAAATCTTACTTCAAGAGACAGCTCACAGTGGGGGATGCTGACAGCCTCCAGCTGCCTCCTCCTTGTGATCCAGCACAACATTCATACCCAGGGCCATGTCCTTCCTGGGCTGCTCCCAGCCAGTGACTGATGGTGGCGGTCTGGGAATGTGCAATCTTTGCCCTGAGGATTCCCCATCAGCCTGCTAACATGCTAACGTTTTCTCAGGCTTTTACTGTAATCTGAGACTCTTCTTACTCAATTCTTCTACCTGCCTGCATTCATTCCTGTGGTCTCTCCCGGCCTATTCCTGCTACATTTCCCTGTATTCCTCACAGATATTTCGTCCTACAAATCTTTCCCACACTTAATTCCCTCTCCGCACTGCTTCTCAGAGTCCCTGAACTAGACACATGTCCAAACTGATCACATTCGCTTACAAAAATCAAGACCAAGTTCTAATGCCATAACCTTCATGAAGTCTGTTCTAATTTTTCTAATTGGTTATATTATCTCATTCTTTGAACTCTTTCCCATGAAAAAAATTGTATTTATTTTTATGAGAGTTGTGTAAAAACTATCCCCTTTTATTTTAATTTGTCCCTTGCTTTATTTCTCTTATTAGAGGATAGACACTATTGTGCCACTTTTAAAAATATTTATTCTGCCACATTCCTTACTATGCTGCCTGGCATGTACTAGTCATTGATTGATGCTTTGCTCAGTTTAATCAGATACATCATTACTGTACTCTATAGGACATTTAACAGCCACTACACAGCGTTGGCTGTTCATTCTCTCTGTCTCTTTTTTTTTTAATTGCATCACTGCACTCCAGCCCAGGTGACAGAGTGAAACTCTGTCTCAAAAGAAAAAAAAAAGAACATACATTGCATTTTTCTTTTTTCTTTAGTCAGGGGCTGGGCTCTGTGCTACATGGGTGGAGATATAGCTCTTTTTTTCTTTTTCTTTTATTTATTTACTTTTTAAATATTTTTTTTGAAAAAAGGAATGAAGGAGAAAAAGAAAGAGGAAGAAAAAGAGGGAGAGAGAACGGGAATATTGCTTTATTCTAAAAATGGGTATTAATAATGGCCGATCAATATTTTGTGTATTTAAGGTGGAGAATGTATATTTTGTGTATTTTAAATGGAGAGCTCTATAAATATTTATTGAGTTTACTTGTTCCGGATCTGAGTTCAAGTCCTGGATATCCTTATTAATTTTCTGTCTCGTTGAGTCTAAACCTCTTTATGAGTCTTATGTATCTGGGTGTTAGGATCGTTAGCTCTTATTGTTGCATTGATCCTTTTACTACTATATCTTTGTTGCTTTGAAATCTAATTTATCAAATGAAAGAATTGCAACTCCTGCTTTTTATTTATTTATTTTTGCTCTCCATTTGGTTGGTAAATCTTTCTCCATCCCTTTGTTTTAAGTCTTTGTGTATCTTTGGATGTAAAATGGGTCTGGATGTAGCATATTATTAGGTTTTGGCTATATCTTTTGATTGGGGGATTTAGTTGACTTAAATTTAAGGTTACTGCCATTTGATGTTAACTGGCTATTTTATCCATTCGTTGAAGCAAATTCTTCTTTATGTTGATACTCTTTACTTTTTGGAATATTTTTAGAAAGGCTAATACTGGTTACTCCTTTCAATGTATAATGCTTCCTTCAACGTATGCTATTTTCAAAGGACAAACTTTCCCCTTTTATTTATTCTATGGAATTTTCTTAATGTTCTATTTTAATTTATTTTCAGTAAGGACTAACATATTCAGATTTCTTTGTTGCTATTTGTTCATGCATCTCTTTTTATTAAACACTTGTGTGTACTTGGCCCTATGCTAGGTGATAAAATATGGAGTTGAGTAAGACATAGTGCCTTGTCTTCAAACGGTTTAGGGTAAGTAGGAAACACCAATATTAAAAAAGAATGGTAATGCAGTTTTTAAAAGTTCATGATGTATGTTTGTACATGATTCAGTAATTGCGTAGAAAAAGAGATAGCCAATCCCACATGAGATATCGGGGGAGCCTTTATAGATATGATAATATTTTACTCTGATTCCTAGGATATTTATAGAAATCCACATTGTATAAAACAAGAAGTGCTAGGTAAATGCCAGGAATCACTCCCTCTCCCCTTGAGTAAGGTAAGACTTACTGCCCCTACTGCAGGCAGTTCAGCAAGACGGTCCTCAGCTGACAATTCAATTAAAACAATAAACAAACAACTTCAGCTAAGTGCATGCCTCTCTCTAGGGTAACCCGTCCCCAGTGACTAATCAACATCAGGGTATAAATGTTCAGACCTCTCACCTTTAACCGGGACAATGCTGAAGATCTGGTCCAGCTGAAGAACATTCTGTGGGGTTGGCTGACAACTTTGTTGAGACTGAATCACTAATCAGTTTCTCTCTCTGTCTAATCCTACTTACATTTTCTCCCTTCCATAGGTTTTGTTTGTTTGTTTGTTTATTTGTTTGATTGTTTGTCTTCTGAGATGGAGACTCAGATGGAGACTCAGCACTCCTAGACTGGAGTGCAAAGGCATAATCTCAGCTCACTGCAACCTCCACCTCCCATGTTTAGCGATTCTCCTGTCTCAGTCTCCTGAGTAGCTGGGATTACAGGCGCGCCCACCACGTCTGGCTAATTTTAGTGCCTTTAGCAGAGATGGGGTTTCACCATGTTGGTCAGGCTAGTGTTGAACTCCTGACCTCGTGATCCAACCCCCTCAGCCTCTGAAAGTGCTGGGATTACAGGTGTGAGCCACTGTGCCTGGCCCCTTCCATAGGTTTTAAGACCAAGAACACTCTCTAATAACAATCTTATGTGGAATCTAAAAAAGTCAAACGAATAGAAACAGAGATTAGAAGGGTGGTTCCCAGGGTTTGGAAGTGCAGGTTTGGCGGAGTAGAGGAAAGAGGGGAAGACTGGCCCAAGGGTACAAAATTTCAGCTGTAAGATGAATACACTTTGAAGGTCTAATGTGCACCATGGTGACAAGAGTACAATTTCAAGTACAATCGTGTACTTGAAATTTGCTAAGAGAGCAGATGGTAAGTATTCGTACCCCCAAAAGTAACACATGAGGTGATAGAGATGCAAATTAGTTTGACTGATAATCTGATAATCATTTTACTATAGGTGTGTATCAAAACACTACATCACATACCTTCCACATGTACAATTTTTATTTGCCAATTATACCCCAATAAAGCTGGGAATAAAAAGAATCCTGCATGCTAACTGCATCTCAGAATCTGCTTCTCAGAGAACACAAAGGGTGGCAAGTGCATTCAGTCCAGGCAGAGGCAAGCACCACAGATGGAAACATGCACATAAAATGCATGGGTGATTGGTGGAGCCACAGTCTTATGATAAAAATGGTGTCCCATCTTCCTGAATGCTTTAATTTCTCTTGTTTTATTCATTTTTCACTAAAAAATTATATGCACACATATCTATACTTATACATCTAAAATCACACCCACATACACACACACATATATACGGAAAATGTCCTTCACCTTTTAAACATTTTCTATCTCATGTGTTCTACATCTGTGTCCAAGAAAATTCTAGGACGTTCTTATGCATCATCTAATATTTTGTAATATCTGTATTACTTTCACATTCAGTGAATGCAAAATGTGAGGAAGTAGAAAAGGGAGCAGCAAATCTTCTTTCTTTGATTTTAGTAACATCTCAAAGTAGTACATCATTATTCCATCCATTTTCATTCTCTTAAGGATTCAAAAAAACAGATCTCTGTATTGCAAAGACTAAAATTGAATTAGAATATTTGAATGAAATTAAAGTTGCCTAGCTTTTTGAAATGCTCATAGATCATCTAAGCCCAGCAACCTCATAAAACCATAACCTTCCTAAATTTTCATACTTGGAAAATTACTACATGTGTTCACCTCTATTTTATGCCTCATCATTCATTTTAGTAAAAACACGACATCAGAAAGATCATACAACAGGCGATGAGGTAGTCCTAGTCTAACCTGGGCCAATGCTGACATTAATTTCTTGAGAAGAAGAGGCTCATGAATCACAGGACAACATACTACAGCAAAGTATTTCCTATCTTGTCCGTTACAGTCTTAGGCTAACATCATTATTTGAAGTTACACCTATTGAAAGAGGAAGGACAATATCTTTCGAAACAAGAGGAGCAATGGTTTTTGAAACAAGGTGAAAATTGGCCCGGTGCGGTGGCTCACATCTGTAATCCCAGCAATTTGGGAGGTTGAGGTGTGTGGATCACATGAGATCAGGATGTCAAGACCAGCCTGGCCTACATGAGGAAACCTGTCTCTACTAAAAATGCAAAAATTAGTCTGGTGTAATGGCAGGTGCCTGTAATCCCAGCTATGAGAGGCAGAGGCAGGAGAATCACTTGAACCCAAGAGGCAGAGGTTGCATTGAGCTGAGACTCCACCACTGTACTCCAACCTGGGTGACAGAGTGAGACTTCATCTCAAAAAAAAAAAAAGGTAAAAATTAAGCAAATGGTAATACAGAAAAGATGATATGACGCTAATTATGGTTGAGGTAGGAGAAATTACAGAATCAATCATTTTATTGGGACTCTGAAAAGTCACAAAGATGTCTTTAATAACCATATATCAATTAAAGGTTATCATTTTGTTCTCATGTGTACTTTGCCTCCTCCCTTCAACTACACATTTATAGATCTTTAAATCAACAACGTCTCTAAAATTTGTTCATTTCCTACATCTGGGATTTGATTCTTTAGAATCAATCTGATTGCAAGTCAGCCCGAGAGATGCATCCTGGTATCATCATTTAGCATAATGTTAAAAAGGTAGAGAGATGCAGGAAAGAAAGGTATGTATTTCATGGGTGGTATGTACACAAGATGCAAATGAAGGAGATACAGGCAAGGCAAACACAGGGTGATTCTAATTTAGCGCTCAAATTAGTTCTGCAGATAGCTACACACTTGCCTCTCATTTTCAATCACTCCTCTGTTTGTAGAGCACTGTGATGGGCCGTCTTGATAGCAAAATTATAGGCAATTAAATTTAGAGGGCTAATCTTTCCAATGATTTAGCTTCAGAGAAATAAGATAGGAGATAGTTTAAATACATCTTATAAAATGAAATAGTATTGTTTCAAAGGACCAAAAGCTTTGTTTCGCCTAGACGTTGGCATGCATCACATTTTTTATAAGAAAGATGTTTTCAGGTCTTGGAGATGGATGACAGAAAAAAATTATTCAACCTATCTGCTATAAGACTTTTTCTAAGATGTGAGGATGGAGAGGTATTTGGCATTAGCTGTTAATCCACCTGCAGAGAAAACTTCTGTCGCATTTCACCTGTTGAATTGTTCACAGGATCCAGACAAATGTTTACTTGTTCACAATTAAAGATACCACCTAGTCTTCAGAGATTCTTCCAAAAAGACCGTCAGACAGTTTGCAGAATCTGAATGTTAAGCTGCTCTCACTGTTAAAATACTAGCTCACTATATACATTATGCCTTTTCAGGAATGTTAAATTGACTAACTGGAGCAAAGTATAAAAGTTTAGTTAAGAAAAAACTTGGCTATCTTCCCACACCTGCCTCTGTAGTGGCAGCCCTAAATGCTGTATTTATTTGCATTTTATTATCTATGCGTACTTACAGGAAACCATCACTGCAGTTTAGATATACATCTAAATTGGTGCTTCTGTGGGTTTCTTCCGTCCTAAGGAATGCGGCGCATTATACCTGCTTATGCTAAAGTATGTTGGATAGAGGCTTTTTTATCCTAAGAATCAATTGCATCCCTTTAGAATGCAAGGCTTCTAACAATGTATTCTGGTTTTTCATATCAGAAAATAATGCACTTGGAATTATTGAAAGTAAAGCATATTGGAGAAAAGCACATGTTTTAAAACTGAAATGTAAGCAATACCAGCACAAAGAAATGTGTGGATGGCCAGAGCGGCCATTGCCATGCAATCACATACTATTCTAATTGTAAGGGAGAGAAAAATAGGTTTTTAACTACAAAGGGACTCATTTAAATAAGCTTCTTAAGGGAGTACTTAAGGTGAAGATATCTTAGGAATTCCCAGTAAAAGTTTCTAGCAGATAGGCTGGGTAGAGTAGAGTTGTCAATTATTTTACTCTGAGACATAAGCCTTAATATTAGGTTTCCTTGGTTATTTTAGTTCAAGTTTAATTTTTATGAGTTGTCGAGTACATTTTTGACATTTAGTGCCTATTAGAGTTCTCTTTAAAGAATATAATACTCTTGTGTCAGGATGGTAAAGACTACATTGTTTGCTTGAGAGACAGCTGTTCGGCGTCTTAGGTAAATATACTGGAAGACAAAAATGCAATTGTACACATTCAGTTATATCTGTAACGATTCAGGTCAGCCTGGAAAAGGTATATGCTTATAATTTTATGTTTAAAGCACTTATGAAGGAGACAGATTATTGATTGAATAAAAAACATGCAGTACTAGAATTACGACTTAAAAATAAATAAGACAACAGGAATACAACCAGTGACTGTCCTGAATTTAGGTATTCGATGAACATTCACATTCAAACAGCTCTAAGAGAGATTCAGTTAATAAAAATCACAGGGAAATAAAATAACGGCAAAAATATGAATTGAAACAGAAAACAATCAGCGCTAGCTCTCTGTTTTCTAAGCTACAGAATGAATATTGCCATTGTATTCGTCATCATTAAAAGATGGCCCATTAGGAAAGAATGGGTTATTTTACTAGCCAGAGGATCACTGAACCTCTTCTTTTCAAATATGTTAAAGGCATATGTTCTGGACGCATTTATTGATTTAAGAGTATGTCGGTCTTTCCAATTGATGATTGTATTAAAAATGTTAAGAATAACAGGATGAATGCCTGGGGGAAAATTACCCTTTCCTATTAGTTTTTTATGAACCTAGATATGCCATTTTACAGATTCTTCCTTGGTTTCTTACATTAAGTAATGTTGGATTAGCTGATTCCTAGAATTCTTTACGACTCTAAAATGCTATTACCTAGTAAGTTTGCGTTACTTTTATGGGGCGTTTTCCAACACCAACAAGCAATTCTCCAATTCTCTGCACACCAAGTTGGTGTCCGATAATTCACTTCACTTCTGAGACTAACTACCTGGAGTTAATCCAGACCCCACAGAATAAGGGCTCAGTCCTGCAAGACTGTCCTCACTTCAGACATCAGTTCCAAGTCCCAAGTTGTCACCAGTACTTCTGACTGACCAGCTATAAATCTGTGGTTCCTACGACCCCCTCCTAAGATTCACCCTTTCTGGGTATGCCACCTTCCAACACATTGATGTGTTCAGTAACCCAGAAGCTCATCGGATCTTGTTCGAGAAAATTTTATGGAACTTAATCTCCGGCCACTACCTTCCTTCCCCTTCCTGGGGATTGGTGGGTGAGGCTGAAATTTCCAATACTTTATTTAGTCACTTAGTCTTTACGGTGTCCAGCCCCATCCTGAAGCTAAGCCCTCACCTGTGTTACTTCAGCAGCATAAACTCAGATGTGATCAGAAGGGGTTCTATATAAATAACGAAACACACTTCCAACACTCAGGAAATTTCAAGGGTTGCAGAAATTCTGCACCAGGAGGCAGAAACAAAGAGCAAATACACATCTTATGCCATATACCACCCCTGGTTTTTGACAATGGATCTTTTATAACAAAGGCTAATAGCGATTAAAAGATATTGTTACATTATTAAAGTCTCATTTGGTCATTAGTAATTAGTCCAGTTCATTATTATATCATGTAGAAATGTCTCCCGGGGAAGACCATTCAGGTTTGCAAGCTTTCATTTAATCTCGTTGGTTTCCCAAAGCAGGAAGTGGCCTCAGCAATATATTGCCTTATCTTTTCATGCATCTGGCAGAATTGAGCTAAGGGAAAATATCTTGTTCTGAGCTCTTCCAAGATGTTGAGGTAATGTTGGATATTGGATTTCACTCATTACTTAACACATTTATTCATTACTTTACTTTCAACTACTATTTCTCATTTTCTCCATTTATAACCAAAATTGTCCGACTTTGGAAACAACGTTAGGTATAATCACTATACTGGTCTAGACTGCAGGCAGCAATACTAGCCCAGCAAGCACCTTTCCCTGAGTTCATTACCATCCATCCAGAGTAGGGTCAGAAGACACAGAACTACTGGACCACTTCGATGACTAGGCAGTATAGCTACATTTAATATGCCGGCTTAAAGAGCACAATATATGTAGATCTGTAAAAAAGAGCTTTATTTTTTATAAAGGGTTGCTGCCTTCAGGCTGGTGATCCTGCAGGCCAAGAAATATAGTCTCTGAAATCAAAAGTGGATACTTTGAAGGAGGAAGGGTGAGACAGGAATTTATGCTGAATGCAATGGTTCAGCATACATATTCAACAGATTATAGGAGGAGCTATAAATATCTATGAAGTAGGAGTGAATGCATATGTAGTAAGCAAACATGCATATTACATACATCCCATGTTCACTTTGGAGTCATGACTTAACATCTGAATACAATAAAATTGAGCAATATATATATATATATATATATATATATTTTTTTTTTTGAGATGGAGTTTCGCTCTTGTTACCCAGGCTGGAGTGCAATGGCGGGATCTCGGCTCACCGCAACCTCTGCCTCCTGGGTTCAGGCAATTCTCCTGCCTCGGCCTCCTGAGTAGCTGGGATTACAGGCACGCGCCACCATGCTCAGCTAAGTTATTGTATTTTTAGTAGAGATGGGGTTTCACCATGTTGACCAGGATGGTCTAGATCTCTTGACCTCGTGATCCACCCGCCTCGGCCTCTCAAAGTGCTGGGATTACAGGCGTGAGCCACCGCGCCCGGCTTATTTTTATTTCTTAACACTTAACTCCATTTTGCCAGCTGGAATGAAGGCCCGATTCATCTCCTGTGGCACTTTGGAATTCTGAAACAAAGGCTTAATAATATAGATAGTTTCTTTCTTAGGAGTCATCCCTGTTTCCTGCACTTGTAGTTGTAGCCCTGGTCTTGTGATCACTGAATCAGGTAGGAACAACAACAAAGCTGACGTGATGTGCCAAATAAATAAATAAATAAGTATATTTATCATACCAGCAATCTGCTACCTTAAAAACACTTGTAATCATGCCAGCATCCTTCCCCACCTTTTCTTTCCCAGATGCACCGTAATAATGGGATAATACATCTACTGGGGACACTTTCTTAGCTCCACTCTTGCTGAGTGTGAACACACACTCACGAAGGTGTATAAGCTACGCCTTTATGCTTTTATTTCTCCCAGTTTTAGAAAACCAAGGTTTCTTTTTGCCTCAATTGTTTATCAATCTATTACCTTGAGGAATATATCTGTCTGCCCACTGTTGGACATTATAATCTATGTAGTCTCTTTCTTGGTCTAAAGAAATAGTGGTCAGCCTTCCAACTTGGTTCAGTATCTTTTATTCTGGTTTTGTATAGCACTCTGAGTATTTGTGTCTATCACCAGAGAAGCAAAGACCATACCAAATTCAGTGTCTATTCTTATCAAGACCCCGTGTAGCCCTTTAGACATAGTAGAATGAGGCTGACTTGATATTTGTCTCTTTTGTTGGCAAACAGAATAGTTCTCATTGGTCTTTGGCATTTGGGAGGATGCAAGAATAATATGACTAGATTTAGCCTATCTTTGCATTACTGCAACCATCTAAGGTCCATCTATGTCATGGACTCAAGAAAGTACAACAAAATATCCACTTGGTGGTTCCAATCCCCTTCCAACACTGGAAAGGAGATTTTCCAGTAGGCATTGATCTGTCCTACTTTAAAGTACCCTCATATGCCCATAGTGAATTCCACAGGGCTATGCCCCACTGAGGGCATTCCCTCAGGAGGCCAATGTTCCATTGCCCTTCTGACTGACAAAATATCCAGGCTATTGGCCACATCTGATAGGTCAGTAAAAACCCAAACATAAAAGTTTTTACAGCTCTTCAATTCTTCCATCACTTCCAGCATGAAATTCAGCCTACCAACCTGATTGTTTTTACTGTGTTTGGTCAGAGTGGAAACCTTCCAAACAAGATGTTGTTTGTTCACCTTGGAACTTCCATTTACAAACCATGCAGCTCATTGTTGGTCAGTCTAGTGCTACCTATAAGGTACTGTCTAAGTGATGGAAAAGTTTGGCAGTTCCTCCTGTAGTTCCAAAGTCGATCCTAGAGGAAAAGAGGTGAGTATTTGTTTGTGTGTTCTCCTGGTAACATGATTTTGTATGACCGATTTCCATGTTATTATAGAAATGTCTCCAACATTATCAAAAAATTATGTTCAGGTTTCAAGATCATTTTATGTCCTCCAGTCAAAGAGGTAGATTCAGTTAATGTCCAATAATGCTGGGAAATGGCATTCAAAGGGAAGTTTTTTACTCCAAAGTACCAGTAGTTTGTGATTGAAAAAAGCTCACAGGTTTTCACCATAAGCTCCAGTCTCCACATAGGGCTATGGCACAGAGAAAACAAACTGTCTCTACCAGCACTCCAGTTTCTGTTCTACATTGTGTGGCTCAGGAAAAGCTACTGGTTTCCATTTATTAGTAGCATGGTTAATTAATATTGCTGTAAGGGTGGAGCTTCCATGCCTTCCCCAGGCTTGCCAACCTCCCAACACCTTGATGTATTCACTGACATGGGAGCTCTTCAAACTCATTGTTCAAGGATTTATATAAAGCTTAAATCCAGCTGCCTCAACCATCCCCTAGTTTCTTATCCTGAAACTATACAGGGGCTCTAACCTAAATTATATCATTTTCATAAACTCAGGTGTGATCAGAAGGGACTCCTTATGAAAAGCAAAAGACACTCATTTAGGAAATGTCAAAGGTTCTAGGTGCTCTCTGTCAGGAAGCAGGGACAAAGACCAAATATTTGTTGTTATAACACACTTTTTCAGAAGTTCACAAACACTTCATGCTACTGAAGTAATAATTTATAAAATAATATTGTATACATTGTAATATTTTCTTTTTCACAAGATGGACAGTGTGTAAAGTGGATCCTATATGATAGAATTAGTCAGAATAGTAAAAGGGTTGTGTACTTGCAATATACAAGTTCTGTAAATTTCCTCAACTGTTGTTTCAGGAGGGATAGCATCTTAGTCCATTCCTGCTGATATAACACAATACCTTAAACTGAATAGTTTACATGTACTGCTCATAGTTCTAGACTTTGGAACCTCCAAGATCGAGGCACCAGCAGATTCAGTGTCTGGTGACAGCTCTCTGTCTCTCTGCTTCAAAGATGGTGTCTTGTTGCTGTGTCCTCACATGGCAGAAGGAGCAAATCAGCTCCCTCAAGCCTTTCTGATAAGGGCACTAATTCTATTCATGGGGGCAAAGACCTAATTCTATTCATTAGGTCTATTCATGACCTAATCACATTCTCAAGGTCCAGACTCTTAATATCCTTACATTGGGTATTAGGCTGCAGTATATGAGTTTTGGCAGTACACCAACATTCACACCAAAGCATATGGGACAGAAGAAGATGTAAGAGAACTCAGGGAAAGAGGGTTATGTCAGCCTGGCTAAAAACAGACAGTAATCACAAGAGCCTGACCTTGACTCTTCCACCTACTAGCCTGTGGCTTTGGACAAGTTACATGACCTATCTGTCTTTCAATTTCCTCATTTGTTTAGTGGACCAATAATAGTTGCTATTTTATTCTATTCCTGTGCAAAATGCAAAACTTCACAATTAAAAAAATGTAAAAGAACAGTTGTCACATAGAAGGCATTCAATTCATACTATCTACTGTATCACTATGATTTATAATTTATTTTATAAATTCATTCATATGCCCTAATAGTAACTCACTGAGGTAGGTTTTATTATCTACTTTTCATAGATAAAGAAACTAGGGCTGGGCGCGGTGGCTCAAGCCTGTAATCCCAGTCCTTTGGGAGGCTGAGGCGGGTGGAGCACGAGGTCAAGAGATCGAGACCATCCTGGTCAACATGGTGAAACCCCGTCTCTACTAAAAATACAAAAAATTAGCTGGGCATGGTGGCGCGTGCCTGTAATCCCAGCTACTCAGAGGCTGAGGCAGGAGA
The DNA here is from genome assembly GCA_028533165.1 of Leontopithecus rosalia. Taxonomy (NCBI): domain Eukaryota; kingdom Metazoa; phylum Chordata; class Mammalia; order Primates; family Cebidae; genus Leontopithecus; species Leontopithecus rosalia. Next base: position 88,963,059 of record CM052662.1, read on the forward strand.
ATTGCCTGAACCCAGGAGGCGGAGGTTGCGGTGAGCCGAGATCACACCATTGCACTCCAGCCTGGGTAACAAGAGCGAAACTCTGTCTCAAGAAAAAAAAAAAGAAGAAAGAAAAGAAAGAAAAGAAAGAAAGAAAGAAAGAAAGAAAGAAAGAAAGAAAGAAAGAAAGAAAGAAAGAAAGAAAGAAAGACAGACTAAAAAACAGAAACCTTCAATAACTTACTCAGAGGTCACATAAATTGTAGGTTGGAGTGTGAGAATTTAAACCCTGTCCTTTTTTGGCTTGAACTTTCTTTCCTCTGCAGCTGTGGAAGATGCTGCCTAATGTATTTTCTCTTGTTACCTACTTGCACCTCCCTTACCATCCCTTGTCTAATCCATCCAGAATCTTCAACTGATAATGATATGCGTAATGATTTAAGCCTGTGTACTGTCATTCATAGATTTTAAATTTGAATTTTTGTAAAAGATCTTAAAGATCATTTTGTGTACTTTATTTTTAGTCAAGGAAACAGATTCAGAATGGTTAAGAGACAAGCACTGTGGAGAAGATGGCTACTCAGGTCCCTCACTTCTTGTTCAATGCTTTATGATGATGATGATGATGATGATGATTTGTAGTCATCTCCATACCTACAGATGACTACTCTGGACATGTTTATTTCCGTGCAATGTCAAAGGTAAGCTTGTTTACATTGCTTCAGATGAAACAACATAAGGATGCCCTAGTCTGATGGTTCTTTTTCCTTTTTTTTTTTTTAGAAGGGAGGAAGGGAGGAAGGGAGGAAGGTAGGAAGGGAGGGAGGAAGGAAGGGAGGGAGGGAGGGAAGGGAAGGAAGGAAGGAAGTCAAGCAATGAGAGAGATATTGCAGACCTGGATCTAGAGGTCTACAAATTGATTTCTTTTTTTTTCTTTTCTTGAGAGAAGGAAAGTAAAAAAAGGAGTGAAGGAGAGGAAGAAAGGAAGAAAAAGAGGGAGAGAGAATGGAAATGTTGCTTTATTCTAAGTCAGATTCTAAATGACTATGTTCTTTTTTTTATTGCATTTTAGGTTTAGGGGTACATGTGAAGAACATGCAAGATTGTTGCATAGGTACACACATGGCAGTGTGATTTGCTGCCTTCCTCCGCAACACCTATATCTGGCATTTCTCCCCATGCTATCTCTCCCCAACTCCCCACCCCCTGCTGTCCCTCCCCTACTATTACAGAGCTGGACATTCATTACAATCAATAAAGCTACACTAACATATCATTAGCACTCAAAGTCCACTGTTGACATTAGGGTTCACTGTTGTACATTCTGTGGGTTTGACAAATGTATAATGACACATATCTGCCATTACAGTATCATACAAAATAATGTCACTGCCCTAAAAATCCTCTGTGCTCTGCTATTCATCCCTCCTTCTTCACCAACCCCTGCTTTGTCTTTACTTTAACCATCCATTTTGCCTTTTGCTTTTTCCTAAGGAAAAACAATTCTGCTTTGGCCTACAAGGCATACTGTAAGTCATCTCCATAACCTGTAGGTTTTTCTCACTTGCTGAAGAGCAATTGCTTGGCTTGTTCAGAACTGACGTACCATACTTGACATTGGAGGATGCTAGTTGGGATACCTCAAAATTACTCTCGTGACTGAGTTTTATGCATTCATATATGACAGTAAGGCATCAAGTATTTATTGAACAAGTAACCACTATAGTTAATATATTGATAGATAACTGCAGTTTCCAGATTAAATGTAACCCTCATATAGGAACAAATGGTCACCAGGTAGAAAGAATAACAACGGCCATTATAAAGTACCTATAATGTGATTTTATTTGCAAATTGTGTCAATAGAGAGTTAAAATGAGACCATACTGAAGTACAGCGACCCCTAATCTAATAAAACTAGGATCCTTCTAGAAGAGAAAACTGGACATAGCTAGGCACACAAAGTCCTCCCTGGAATGACGAAGCAAAAGCCTACAGGGAGAAGGAAGGAAGACAAATGAGTGAAGTTGAACAGAGTTGTGGCAGGATGGGTTAGTAGGTGCTGCAGCAAAATGAAAAGTGATTTCCCTACCTAAATGGCATGACTATCGTGGAGAAAAGTAGGGTCAGTGTTGTGTGGTGATCTAATTTTTCAAGAGGAATTTGAAACCCACAATTTTATGTAAAACAGCTGATTTTTGAATATTAAACATATTTCTATTTATTTGGTAAAATATTCTGCAGGCCGAATAAAGCACACATGTGGACCAGCTCTATCCCTTAAGACAAGAATTTGCACCTCTGTATTGCTCAGCAGTAGTTTGCAAGGGTGGTGTTTATGCATATGCAGGGGTGTGGAAGACAGTCCACTTCCGCCCCAGGTGCAGGCAGCAAGGGGCTGTTGCCTGTCTTCTGGGTTGGACCAATCCCAAATCCTTCATTCATATGCTGCCGTCTGCTACTGGGCGCCCTACCACTCTGTCCCTCACTCATTATGCTCCTCCCATGGCCTTTATTCTGTTCCTCAAGCAAACGAAACCTCTTTCTTCCCACGGACATTTTAATTGCTGTAAAATTTCATTTAGACTATTTTTCTTTTGTCTCTTCAGGTTATTGATTTATTCTCATTATTAAAATTGCAGCCTAATTAATTTTCTTCCGTAAGCCCTTACTCGACTGTGTAGTAGCACTGCTCAGTTATTTGTTTTTCCACCATCATTTTACCTTCTTACATTTAACATTGCTTGGAAGTATTTTGTTTATTTATTTGTTCCATTTTACATTGTCTCCCTCACCATCTCTTCATATCCCCAACTCACACTAAAATGCACATTCAATGAGAGGATTGAGAATAGAATCTTTTCTTTTTAAATGTTCACTGATTTGTCCCCAGTGTCTAATGCACTGTCTAGCACACAGGTGGCCAATGAATATTTCTTCAATAAATGCAAATATTAACATTCTCAATGATGAACTTAAGCTATATGTGAGAACATATGTTAAAAAAGATAACTTTGGAACAATTTACCATACCGCCTGGATCAGTGTCTCTTGAAGAAAACATGTTTGATTCTAATGAGTGCCTTTTATGCTGGTTTCATAAAATATATGAAAGAAAATTAAATAACAGTACATTACACAATGAAGTAGTAAAAATAGATGCGTATGTTTTGATCTCAGTATACAAATCTATAAGATCTGAGTGATAGGGGAATGACTACATCACTATCCATCAGAGTTAATAAGACGAAGTAAAGCTATCAAATGCCAAACAATAAAATTTCTCAGATTTTTAAAAATTTTAACTTGTTACCTTCATTTTGATGCTTCCTTTTTGATTTCTACAAAATGTACATGTGACTAATATAGGAAATTTAACCATCACGATGAGATTAGTGTTCATTTTAACAAAAGAATTTGTTTCCTTTTACTTATGTTTCATACCTGCTCTTTTATAATAAATGTTGAAAGAGTGGAAACTCTAAATTTAAACTCTAAATGTCTAAATGTTAGCTAGGCATCAAAACCAATTTTATCATTTATGAATATATTGGAAATGCTATATTTTGCAAAAATGGTTTCTGTCGAATAATGATAATACTAAATATATTTACAGTCAAAATGTCAATACAGGGTCCAACTTTGAGAATTCCTGCATAGTTTCATTAATAATATTTTTCATTACACTTTAATAATGTGCCTCTAGTAAAACTGTTTCATAATACAGTGAGAAACTTCTAAAACGATGCAAGTTTCACAAATTTTGAGATTTGGTGACTCTTCAGTCTAGCCCGATGTCTCAGAAATAATCCGAAGATAAAAGGTCATTTTAAAATATGATGGTGGAGCATGAACGGAACAGGAGAGTGGCAGTTCATGAGTCACATCCCTTCCTGGCCTCAGGACCCCTTTCTCTCCTCTCTCCCTTTTTAACTTCTGCCACTTTGTAATAGTTATTGTACGTCTCAGCTCTATGTATGCATTCCATTACTATTAGTAAGAATCTATTTAGGTTCTCCTTAACTCCCCTGTAATTGGTTTTATTTTGTTATTGTCTTTAGTAAAATTTTACTTTATGCATGTGTTTTCGATAGAATAGACATGAAGTCTTCTAAAATATTTAATATGTCAAAACTAAGTCACACAAAATTCATCTCTGAGACGTCAATTGGTATCATCAAGAAATATGGGCGGACATTTGTTAATGGAGCTCTTTCCCACTCATAGCAGGAAAATAAGAGAAATGCCTGTGGTCAGGAGTCTGTCGTGTTCTTGGTGAGGTTAGTGGGGTTTGCTGACTGTATCCACACAGTCCACGCCAAGCTCAGCAACAGGACTGTAGCCTTGGTTCCCAAAGTATAGTTGAAACTCAGGTCAGCCTCTAAATCTTATACTGGTTTTCCTATAGCATGTTCTGTAATTGCTTTGGACCCACCAGAAACTAGAAAATCTAAACAATAAACAAAAAAGTGAATAGTGGTGTCTATTTAGAAAGAGAATTTCTAAAGTGTTTTTCATGTAAATCTACCTCTTCACTTTTATAGACATTATGCTTAAAAATGTTCTGTTTATCAAATACGAGTGGAAAACATGGGGTTAGACGAATGTAAAAAGATTTCTTTTGGTAGGACTTTTGTCTTTTTGTATGATAATATTGCATTTGAAATCAAGAAGAGAAAATAGCAAATATTTCCTGAGATTTTATGACCAAATTTTTTTTGGAACAAAACTAGTATTCCAAAGAATACTCTTTGGGACCCTCGAAAAATGGAATGATTGCACAATTTTAGTATAAAATAATAAATCATAAAAATTTTAAGGAACACGTACTGTTACCTTGCTACTCCATGTGTTATCTAAAGACTAAAATTTAACAAGTTTCAAGATCATTACTATGTCTGTTAAGCTGTTCTATAAAACCCAGACTAATATTTTCCAGTGAGATTTTAATCTGTGAAAAATTAAAGTCATTCCTGGGTATATAAGCCATACAAGATCCCTCACTCTGAGGAAAGAAAAATAAATATTTCTACCTTACCACCTGATCTATTGTTTTCAGCAGAACTCACAGCCAACATATATACACATGTAGACAAGAACACTTATTTGGGGCTAAAGAAAAGTGAAAAGTTAATACAAATTAAGATTTCTTCTTTTTGGAGATAAAAGAAAATACTGAGCCACAATAGCTTCAACAGAAGAATGGACTGGGAAAAAAATCCAAAAAAATGAGTGAGATAATTTCTAGTAAGTGGCCTAAAAGACAGAGGCTATTTTTTTTTTAGACTAGATAACCAATAATGTTTTTCTCTTTTTTAAGGTGCAGGTGATCGGTGTATGAATACAATACTTTTGGATATCCAGCATTCTGCCAACAGTGGAAAGTTGGCCAATGACCAAAAAGCCAAAATGATCTCAGGAGGGCTGATCCAGATGGAAGCATCCAGAAATCATCATTTATATATATTTCTGTTTATCTGTAAAGCATCAAACATCAGTCAGTGTAGTTTAACAGTTTTCCACATCAGAATTAGGAGAATGGACAATTGGTTAGTCATTTAGTTCAAAGACTAGACAAAGCTTCATGATATATACGTGAAAATGACATCTGGTGGACTACATACAGATATGTATCTGTGACACGATTTGACTACAGTATATCCAAAGAATGCTGTATTTTAACTAAATGGACATAAAAGTTATCTTTCAAAAGAATTCTTTTAAAAATGCTAACAATTTCCAGGTATATATTTCTCAAGTTGAACAGTTTTATAGTGCAATATCTTCTATGCCCCAATTTTTCTCTCTAGGCCGAGTTAGTACTATGTAAATGATTTAGGGTGACAAATGGCAAAATATATAATTTCTGCATATGATACATATTTGCTGTAGGTATAAAAATAAAACTTAATGGAAGATAGCAAGAACGTCTTCAATAATATTTGACTCATCTCAAAACCAGAGCTAGCACACTATTAGACTAACTTTATGAAACATCTTCAATCATTTGTGTAACTGAACGCTTCTGCTAGCTAAGTTTTTCCATTGAATGGAAGTAATAGTCACCAAGTTACCATAGGAACCCAGAGGTTATAGTGATTTCTATTTGGCATATAATATGACTGGAGTTCGTTACTGAGGGTAAGATACCTTTGTCAGCCTGTTCTCTTTCTGCTCTACGACATGAGCACTAAATGCTGTTAACTGTCTTATTTTGCTGTCCCTTGAACAGGGAACTGATGCTGTCACTCAAACACCAGAGAAGCGAGAAAAATTAAGAAAGAGGAACCTTCAGAAGAAGAGTTAGCTTGTCATTGATACTTTCTTTGCCTGAAGGTTTGTTTTTAGAGAAGATGGTAAAAAAAAAACCTTTCTTTTTTGTTGGTTTGAGCCATTGACTTCTTTTATCCAAGTGTATTTGTCAGAATTGATCCAGAGGGAGAAAAGGGGCACTTGAAGTGTGAGATCTAAATTATATAGTTCCTAAGATGATGATTATGTATAAGTGTGATTATTTGCATTTAAGGGGTTTGCAGGGCCAGCAACAGGGATGGAAACAGGAATATAATCTGTTAGCAACTCAAAGAATGCTTAATGCCACTTTACTTGTTATTCTTCAGCCTCTTTATTTCCTATAGATAAAGTGAAAATTATGGCATTCACACCAGTTCTGATGAGAACCAAGGTCAAGACAAATATGTATTTTTCTCAGACCTTTGAAATACTCTACATGAGCTGACAACTTTCTCTCAAGAAAAATTCCTTCTTAAAAGTCAAAAATTCAGTGTATTGTCAAAAAGGCAATACATTTTCATTTTTTAAAATAGGGAGCCATAAAAACCAAGGTTTTCTACCAACCTCTTCAACCATGTTGGAAGGCTTCCTGGTGTATTCCTCCTGAGCGAGGGTGGCCAATCGTCCCTATGTGGTCTCCAGATGTCAGAATATTCCATCTGACCTGGAGACACCTATTCTTGCATTCACTGGAATGGCATTTTCTGGGTCATCAAACGTGCCCCTTCAAAATTGCGAAAATGCCAGCTCTTTGGTTGGGGCTTCCCCAATGCAACTTTGCTTCCCTTGTTGGGAAACAGCTGGGAGATGTTGGCTTTATCTAAATGTGTTGAATATTGAATCAGCAAGGTCTGTAAATGTTTATTATTGAATTCCAGCAGATCTCATAGGATTTGATTCTGTATCCAGGGTACAAATAACTCACCATCTTTTCTTAGATTAAACACATAGAATTTTGCGATGCTGCTTAAAATGAACCAGAAGACTGCTGTACACACAAGATAAAGTTGTGGCCCCAAAAGGATTTTTTCCCCAAAAGATGTATTCTGGAATTGCATCTTTTCCCTCTCATGAAAGGGAATGTCCAGCAGCATCATAAAACTCCTGCATAACAACAACAAAAAGAATCTTTCTGGTGCAAAATTGGTTTCACATTTTCTTTGTTCATTTGCTCTGCTCTGAGAATATCTTCAATGTGGCAGAACTTCCTTATTCTTATCAAAATTGTAAAATTCTGAAGGGAGTCAGTAAAACACTCCTTGATGGAACAAAATAGAGTAAAATGTGCACAAAACCAGGAGCTTAACTGTACTGTTGTCTTCTATGACCAGTTTTTGTCTCAGAAGCAAATACAGTTCTTAGTAAAAAGTCTCCTAAGAGAGCCTGGTGTTCACTATGTTTCTAAAGTAACACTTTTTGTTCAGTTGCTGCTATTTCACAAATAATACTGGAAAAGTAAAGAAGATGAATCAGTGCATAAGGATGTTCTCTCTCTTAAGAAAGGCTTATATAGATCTCTTTTAAAGAATTACTAAAACAGAAGTCCATCTAAATTTGCACAAAAGCAGATTTTTGCTTTCGTCTGCTGTATTAGGGAAGTAGAGGTCTTCATAAGTAACTTTCATTATTATTAGTATTTGTGAATGATAAAACCTCTTTTCTCCTTCTTTGTTTATCTTAGTGGCATACATTTTTGACACCATTCTGGAAATTATGGAAAATAAGCAGAAAGGAAAAATAGATACTGTGTGAAACTGTCAAAAATCCCTGGGCATTTCAAAATGTGAGCTCCGCATGAAGGAAATGTATTTATCTAATTTCACACTTGGAGAGTGAATCATTAATCCAGAATGAAAACAGACATTTCGTTTCTCAGGATTCTCCCTTTCTTTTACAGTAGCCAATCACACAGCTCAATTTTTCATCACTTAAACAAAGAAGCAGTATTTGAAAATTATTTCTTGTACATCTCATTTTTCCACAAGCACCCTAATTAGGCCACATGAAATATGAAGCTATTTTCATATCTGTCTAATATAACTGTTTTTCATTCCCCATTTGACCTTGAGTTTGTTGCTTTTTATTCTCTACTACTGCTTTATTTTCTTGTATAATTCAAAAAAAAATCTAATTTTTAACCAAAAATTACATGGTATTCAGCTTTTAGATTTTTCAGGATTTAAATCCTTTGCGATTTCTTAGTATTTTAAATGTCAAGGTGAGCAAGTTTGATTTTTCCCTTTACATTGTGAGAACATGTGTGGCCAGATGACAGCATATGTGTTAATAGCTGCCTTTTGTAACTGCTACATTTAGCCTTATAGCAAATTCTTGAATAATCTAATTACTATTTCTCAAATGAATAAAATGACATTTGCAGAATTAGAAAACCTATAATTAATAAATATTTTCTGTTGATCAGTGAGAGTCTCTGGTTGAAATAGCTAACTGACATGTCAAGTATGACAGATGAACAATTTTTAATATATTTAACAATAAAAATGTGTGTATATATGTATTTCTATACCTTAACAAGGATTTCAAGGATCTCGTCAAGGTCAATGAACTAGAAAGCATTACATACAGATTCAAACGGAGGTTTAACAACACATATTGTCTTTGAAATCAGAGAGATTTTAAGAATCTCTAGACTTCTGGTGTTCAATAATTGTCTATGGGTCAACAGTAGCTCATTAACTTAAGCCCTGTGGAGAAGCCGTCCAGAAATTTTCTGTGGAAACACATGATAGCAACACAATAACATGCAAATACAAACACAAACAAATCAAAATAATTTATTTCATGATCTAATAGTATTAAGCAAGTATTCCTATCCAGTGGCATATGCATGCTTGCAGCTGGTAGATGTGGGGCAGCAAGCTGGAGTCAATCGGTAGTTAGAATTCAAACTCCATGGATTTTAGTAGTTGTAAGCTCAATGGATTTATCTGTTCTTGTTAATTTTCAGCTGTGATATCAATATATAAGGAACTTTGTGCCATAGATAGAACTTTTAAAATTTAATCTTGTCAAATAAAAGAATGCATGTGGCATCATACATGCTTTTTTTATTAAGTGCTTTAATATTTTAAAAAATCAATTGAGTGACATTGCTATTAGACAAACTTATTCTTAAATCCCCTCTTGCTATGATACTTCATTAAAACACACACGTCCACACATACACACTTTTTTATTACTAAACATATTAACATCATTTCATCTTTATCTTAGTTGATATGTCAGTTTGCTATTTCAACCAGAGTCACATTGGCGAAAACTGAAAATATTTGTTAATTATGGGTTTTCTAAGCTTGGCTGAAGTGACTTGACTCTGCCACTTGGCTGTCTCTTAAAGTCTCATAGTGTTCAGTCTCATGTTTCATTATCTTAGAAAGCATATTCTTCTTGAATGAATTATTTCCTTCTATTGCTTTTAAAAGCCCCAGTAGAATGCAATCTCCCTAAGAGTAATTTTGTGCCTAGAATACTGACTGACACACAGTAGGCACTCAGTATATATGGGTTGAATACATCAATGATGACAAGATAGGTGTCTCTGAATTAAATCTGTCTCCTGTGCTCCAAATATTTAAATACTTATTCTATATATTTAGGGGGTTCTAAAACTCACTGAACCAAGAGCAGAATCCTTATTTTTCCAAATCTACCCAAACTTCTTTGTTACTTATCTGAAAAAGCAAAACAAAACAAAACAAAACTTTCATTTGCCTAGTTGTCAAACTAAAACTGCGGGCTGCATCTTCAACACTTCTTTTGCCCCTGTACTCTACAACTGTCACCAAATTCTGTCAATTTTCTCAGGGAATTTGGAGGCTAAATATTTTGTTGTTTTTCAACTTTTCAAAGACTGAAACAAAACAAAACCGTCTACATTAAAAATCAGTCTATTTCTCTAAGAGCTTATAATTTCAGATCTTAGATTTAAATCTTTAGTTCTCTTGAGTTGATTTTTTCTGTGTGTATGATGACAAGGGACCAATTTCATTATTTCGCAAGTTTTCCCAACATCTTTTGTTGAAGAGATGGTTCTTTTGCCATTGTGTATCCTTGGCACCCTTATCAAAGATCAGTTGACTGAATATGCCTGGATTTATTTCTGAGCATTTTATTCTTTTCTGTGTAAATGTGTGTTTTTACACAAGTTCTATACTGTTTTAATCACGATAGTTTTGAAATCAGAATGTGTAATGCCTCCATCTTTGTTCTTCTTTCTCAATATTGCTTTGGCTATTCAGGGTCTTTTAGTTCCATATAAGTTTTTGAATTGTATTTTCTTTTTCTGTAAAAAAAAAAAGCCACTGGGATTTTGACAAGAATGGCATTGAATCTGTACATCCTTTGGGTAGTAGTGGATATTTTAACAATACTAAATCTTCCTATCTACCAACATGCATGCTTTTCTCTTTGTTTATAACTTTTTAAAGTTCTTTCATCAGTGATTTTTGTTTTCAGTATACAAATCTTTCACTTCTTTGGTCAAGTTTATTCCTAATTAATTTTATTTTTTGATTCTATTATAAATGGGATTATTTTATTAATTTTATTTTCATATAATTTGATATTACTGTTGATTTTTATATAATTTTATAATTATATAGAAATACAGCTGATTTTTATATGCTGGTTTTGCATCCTGAAAACTTTATTGTATTTGTTTTAAGTTCTAACACTTTTTTTGGAGTCTTTACAATTTTCTACATATAAGATTATGATTTCTAAAACGAAGACAATTTTAGTTCTTCCTTTCTGATTTTGATCTTTTAACTTCTTTTTCTTGCCTAATTGCTTTGGCTAGAACTTCCAGTAGCATGTCAAATTGAAGTGGCAACAGTGGGTGTCCATGCCTTGTTCCTGATCTTAGAGAAAAAAGCTTTCAGTTTTTTACCACTGAGAATGATGTTAGCAGTGGGATTTTCAGATATGGCCTTTATAAGGTTGAGCTTTCCTTCTTCACCTAGTTTGTTAAGAGATTTTTATCATAAAAATGTGTTGAATATGTCACTTTTTTCCTGCATTTATTTAAATAATTATGTTATATTAATCTTTTAATTTGTTGTACTATATCATGTTTATTGACTTGCATATGTTGAAAACATTCTTGAATTTTGGGGTTAAAGTCGCTTGGTAATGGTGTATGATCCTTTTAACATACTATTGAGTTTGGTTTGCTAATACTTTGTTAAGAATTTTTGCAGTGAATTTGGCAAAGATTTAATGTATAGAAAATCAAAAGTATATGCAACAAATGCAAAATTAGACAAGTAAAACTACATTAAATAACAAAGCTTCTACACAGAAAAAAAAAGCCAACAGAATAAAAGGACAACCTATAGACTGAAAGAAAATATGTGCAGAACATCTACATGGTAAGAGATTAATGCACAAAATATAGACGGATCTCTTACAACAGTGACAATAAAACAAATAATACAATTTTAAAATAGACAAAAATCTTATATAGACATTACTTCCAAAAAGACATGCAAATGGCCAACAGGTATATGAAAAGATACTCAGTATCACAAATCATGAGGGGAAAAAAAAAACCAAAACCACAATAAGGTATTGTCTTTCCTATGTTAGGATATCTATCATAAAAAATAAAAATAAAGCCAGGCACGGTGGCTCACGCCCGTAATCCCAGCACTTTGGGAGGCCGAGGCGGGTGGATCACGAGGTCAAGAGATCGAGACCATCCTGGTCAACATGGTGAAACCCCGTCTCTACTAAAAATACAAAAAATTAGCTGGGCATGGTGGCGCGTGCCTGTAATCCCAGCTCCTCAGGAGGCTGAGGCAGGAGAATTGCCTGAACCCAGGAGGTGGAGGTTGCGGTGAGCCGAGATCGCGCCATTGCACTCCAGCCTGGGTAACAAGAGTGAAATGCCATCTCAAAAAAAAAATAAATAAATAAAATCAAAATAAAAATAAAGAAGACGGCAAGTATTGGTGAGGAAGCAGAGAAATTAGAATCATTTTACATTGTTTGTGCAACTGTAAAATGTGCAGCCACTATGAATAACAGTATAGTAATTCCTCAAAAAGTTAAAAGTAGAATTTCCATATGAGCCAGCAATATCATTAGAAGTATATAATTGCAGAAGTGAAGTAATAAGGATCTCTAAGAAATGTATCTATTCTCATGTTCATTGGAGCATTGTTTACAACAGCCAAGATATGAAAACCACTAAATACCCACCGAAAGATGACGGGATAAAAAACATGCGGTTTATGAATGCAATAGAATATTATGTAACATAAAAAAAGGAAGTCTTGCCAGCTGCTACAAAATAGATGGACCTAGAGTACATTATGCTTAGTGAATTAAGCCAGTTACAGAAGATCAGTACTTCATGAGTCCACTTAAATGAGATATCTAAAATAGTCAGAGTCATGAAGGCAGAAAGTAAAATGGTGGTTGCCAGGGTTGGAGGTGGGGGGTAATGGGGATTTGCTGTTCCACAGATATAAACTTTAGTTATGAAAGATAAAGAAGTTCTAGAGATTTCCTGTGCAGCACTGTGCCTGTAGTTAACGGTATTGTACAGTGCACAGAAAAATTTGTTTAGAGGTAGATCTCATGTTAAGTATTCATACCACAATTAACCTATCTCCACTTCTAATTTTTCTTATGGACAATAAAGATAACTTGCTGCTGCATCCTGGAGCCAGTCTTCTGCTGGACCATGATTGTTTATCTTCTTTTTCATACCCCTGTTGGCTCACTCTCCAAAGTTACTGTGCCTCTGTGTACACATGGAGGGGATAATCTTCCATGCTAAAAATTGTCAGTCACATATTTATGGTGTTGCTCTTATTGTTATTATATGTAATCAAAGAGTCATCTATACTCATGGCTTGTCCTTCCTTCCAGTCAACCAGTTTCTTAATATCTTGCCACTCATTTTCCCTCAGGTTTATTCACTGAAATTCTTTTCTCATGTCATCAGTAACCTCCAAACTTCTCAATCCAATCAGCTTTTTGTGGCTCTTAGCTTTCATGTTGACTTACTAACTATTTCTAAACATTTATTGTAATATGCCAAGTACTTCTCTACATTGTTTGTCTGTATTGAATATCTCTTCATTCTTTAAACTTCTTTCTTCATGAATCCTTGTTATGTCTAATATTTTTATTTCCAGAAATCTTATTCTCTATCAAATCTTGCCACTGTCTTCTAAATATATACATTTTCAAGATTCTTTTCTAAGCTCTTTTAGTGTGCACCATAATCTCTCATATACTATCTTAAAAATCTTCTTTTCTGTGTGTGTAATGCCTAGAAATAAATCTGACAGCCCCAAACTTGGTTTTTCCTTTTTTTTTTTTTTTCCCTGAGATGGAGTCTTGCTCTGTCACTCAGGCTGGAGTGCAGTGGTTCGATCTTGGCTCACTGCAACATCTGCTTCCCATGTTCAAACAAGTCTCTTGCCTCAGTCTCCCGAGTAGCTGGAATTACAGGTGCACATCACCACACCCGGCTAATTTTTGTATTCTTAGTAGAGATGGGGTTTCACCATGTTGGTCAGGCTGGTCTTGAACTCTTGACCTAGTCATCCACCTGCCTCAGCCTCCTGAAGTGCTGGGATTACAGTCATGAGCACGGCCAGCCTCAATCTTGTTTTTCATTAGGCTCCACATGGTTATTTTTATGTGACAGACATTTTAAACTTCTTTTCTGCTAAAGCCTCAAACCTGAAATGTCTAAAACCAAATGTAATGTCTCTTCTACGTTTTAGGAAGAGAATTTTTCAGCGAGCATGGTTTTATATCACACAAATATCCCTTAGCTTTCCTCCACCTGTTGAGACCTAGGTTTTTTCTCAAAGGTATAATCTTGTTCCATGTCTCTAAGTGTCAACAAGTGTCTGTTTTATCCTCTGAATATTATGCCCTCCCTCAACCTTTTTTTCTTAATATCTTTTAATTATCAAATAAAATTTATGTCATTCATTATCTTCTCTGGGAAACTTCCACAGATATCTAGTCTTGATTAAACGTGCTCCCTGTGTCTCCTGTATGCTACACAATGCTTTACTCCAGCATTTATAAATCAACACTGTGTGACATTTCTTTGTTGGCCTCCCTGATTGGTTACTAAAACTTGTGAGTACGAATCATGTCTTCTTTATTCTTATATCACTGTTTTATAAGGTAGGTGTATGCCCCACGTGGATTAAAAAAAAGGGAGACAAAAGGAAAATAAAAGAAAAAAGGTTTTTTTCTCCAACTCAGAACTTGTTGAATTACATTCTTTGCTAATCATTCACAATCTAAATTGTGACTTCTTCCCAACTCTTGCTCAGATGATATTTACTTTCTGCTTTTTATTTTCCTACTACTTGCTTTCAATTTTGAATGCTGCTTCCGTCGTTCTTGATCTTAAAGTCCGATTCGTTCTGAATAATTTCAGTGGTACCCTAATGGTTTTCTTTTTCTTCCCTCTCACTTACATTGCCTTCTTCACGGTGTAATTTTTCTCAACCTTTCCTAATTAAGAACATTTTTCTAAACCTTTCCTTTAAGAAAATTAATTTTTCTAAACCTCTCCTTTAAGAAAATCAATTTTTCTATATCAATTTTTCTTAACCTTTCCTTTAAGAAAAGTATTCTTCCAAATCTTTCAGTGGCTTGTCTTCATCTAGCAACTAAAGGCCTAGCATCTACTCTCACTAACATTTCTTTGTGACCTATCTGTCTGTCTAAGCTCTTATCAAATATTCTTATATAGCATCCCCATGTGGGTGTCCTTCTTATTTTGAGCACATATTTTGCACCTTCCCCCACCTCCTATCCTGTTGCCTCTCACTCTGTTATACTCAGAATATTTTCCTCATAAATTTTTTTTTCTATTTCCCCTATTTCAAAATGTTTTTCAACCCTACGGCATGCAAGAAGGATATCGTGATGGTATTTTACTGTCTACGTCTCTTGGAACTCATCTCTCACCTCAAACAGCTACAGAATTTTACTTTGTGATACTACTCAGGTGGCCCAAGTCTCTTCTTTCTTCTTCTTATCTATCATAAGTATTATAGTGACTACTCTACTTGCAAAATCTTTTCTAGTATATATTACAGCCTTTGAGATCAAAGGTTTAAATTTCTATCTTGAACATATGAGTGTTCAATTAATCTTTGCTTAACGTCAGAATACAGACAGGTTAAAGGCATTAGCAAGTGAATAAAGACTCCATCTTCCATTCTTCCAAACTGACCAGCAGTCTATACTCACTTCCTAAAATAATATCCACGATGTGTTCTAAATAGAAAAAAAAAATTGAATCTGTCGTCCCTTTCAATGATATTCAAGAGTACGTGGGCAGCCAAATTTATATCACCTACTACTCTGTGAGTACTTATTGTGATATATATTTGACTTTTATTTACTGAAACTTGTTGCCCACCTCAGTGCAAACAATAATTATTTTTACATCCAATTCTCAATATATATCCTTTATAATCACTCAAAGAGAGTGAGAGGAACTTCACATAATAAAGCTTCATATCTGACAAAATACATCAATAGCACATAGGTCTGTCCCTTGAAATGCTGAGGAAGCCTTTGGGTAACTTTGAACTTTCAAAGTCAGGCAGTTGCAAGGAGTGCCTCCTTTTTTGAGGGCAGTGGCACTGCCTTCCATGTCCAGCTCTAGTGGTGTCATGTGGGAGGCTGAGGGCCCAGATAGCCTTTTAAACTTTTATGAAAAATGAATTTACAGGTCACCTTCAGACTTGCATGGTTAAGAGAATCTCCACCCTGATAACCATCATAAGCCTCAGTGGATAAATTTATCATACGCCACCTCAGGTAATAAAACAAAGCCACAATCTGTTCACAGTGCAGCACCCATGTGACCTGCTTTCAAACACAATTTCTTGAATTAATGCAGAAAATCTTTCTCTTTTTTTGAGACCAAGTCTTCTTCTGTTGCCAGGTTGGAGTGCAATGGCACAATCTCGGCTCACTGCAACCTCCACCTCCTGGGTTCAAGAGATTCTTCTGCCTCAGCCTCCTGAGTAGCTGGGTCTACAGGTGCGTACCACCACGCCCAGCTAATTTTCTGTATTTTTAGTAGAGACGGGGTTTCACCATGTTGGCCAGGATGGTCTTGATCTCCCGACCTCATGATCAGGTGGGCTGAGGCCCACCTCAGCCTCCCAAAGTGCTGGGATTACAGGCGTGAGCCACTGCTTCCGGCCCAAAAGCTTTCTTTTAGTAAGGCAAAAAGAAAAGAAACCTCTCCTTGGCTTAAGAATAAAGCTATAATATATTTTTACAATGTTTAAGAGAAGTATGTTTATTTCAATAACCATTAACCAAAAAAAAAAAAAAAACAACATAAGTGACATTCTGTGCTAGGATTTAAAGTCATCAAGATAAATGAAACCCAGTCCCCTGCCCTTAAGGAATTCAGTGTATAAATGGAAAAACAATAGCTTCAATATGAAGGCTCTGGAAACTGTCCACTAAAATCCCCTAATTCTTCTTTGTTTGTTTGTTTGTTTTTTTTTAACATGCCACGCTCATTCCACCCTCTGGTGTCTTGTACTCTTCCCCCGGAAGGTTCTTTTCTTTTAATCTTTTTTCTTTTTTTTCCCCTCTTGTTATCCAGACTGGAGTGCAGTGGCACAATCTCAGCTCACTGCAACCTCCACCTCCTGGGTTCAAGCAATTCCTCTACCTCAGCTTCTTGAGTAGCTGAGATTACAGACACCCACCACCATGACTGGCTAATATTTTTGTATTTTTAGTAGAGATAGGTTTTCACCATGTTGGCCAGGGTGGTCTTGAACTCCTGACCTCAGGTGATCCGCCTGCCTCAGCCTTGTAATACCAAAGTGCTGGTATTACAGACGTGAGCCACCAAGCCCAGCCCCCCTGAAAGGTTCTTAACTGTCTATCCCCTCCATCTGCTAAAACTCTAGGATTTATTAATCCATTTAATAAATATTTATTATGTTGAGTAACTAAACAGGGAATACAGAGCTAAACAAAACAAGTATGGCTTCTCTCTATGGCAAATTTCATTCTAGCAGAAAGAGACATGTAATGACTTGGCAAGTAAATGACTTATATGACTTTAAAAAGTGCTGTTGACCAAGGAAGCTTCTGAGGAAGGTGACACTGGGTCAAAACCTAGATGTTAAAAAGAAGCTGGCCATATGCAGATCTGCTTAAGAATCTTCTAGGAGAAAGAACTAAACATACAAAGGTGTTGAGTCAGAAAGCACATTGAGTTCCCTGAGGGACAGAAAGGTAGCCTAGGGAATGTAAAAATTGTAAAGGCATTATATAAAATGGAAAGGTGTAGGAAATGAATCCTGGGAGTTAGCAGGAGCATATGTATTGACTACGTAGACATTGCTACTGACAAGATAAGTGTGCCTGGCAGACAGAACAACTGTGCCAACAGGGCACTGTGAAGCTCTGGTTATTAACCCTGGAGACACCACATATGAAATTCAGAAAGTACAGGGCAATAAAGACAAATAATAGTAGGCAATGCTTGTAGAGTTGCATGGAAGCTCTAGAAAAATAGGACAGACTGACTGAAGGCAAAACAGTGAGAAATGACTCAAAAGCACACAGCAGCTACCACAAGGATGTGGCCAGACAGGAGGACTGGCTCCATGGAAATGACGGCTGTGCGTTTAGAAGAGCTGTGCTTGGTTTAATGTTTTGCTCTCATCATGGTGACATTCTTAATTCTTTTGGATCAAGGAGCCCAACAATTTCATTTTTTGCTGGATCCCACAAATCATGTTGCCTGCCCTGCTAGGCAGAGCAAAGTGATCTAAGAAAAATGTGATAAAGATGCATTAGAAATATTTTAATACAAATGTCTAGAAATGATTGAATAAAAAATTAAGTAAAATTATATATATGCTTTCATATGTGGTTGAATTTTCAAAAATCATTAGGTACCATATACCAAGAAGAGGCAAAAAAATTAAAAAAAAAAAAACAAAACAGTCATGGAAAGGGGCTCATCTTATCACATGCCAGATGTCAGTATTTAAAGCCAGTCTGTAGTAACTAAGTCAATGGACCTATCACAGGAATAGGCACGCATGCACACACCACACACATCACCCTCCCCGCTACACACACACACACACACACCAGAATAGGGCTAGGTATACACAGATAGATATTTCATGTATCTCAGAATTGGCAATTTAAATCCATGGGGAAAGGATAGAGTGCTCAAAACCCAGTGCTGGAAAGTTAATTATCCAACAGGCATTAGCAAATATATTTCTATTTCTACACCAGGAAAAAAAATCGATCTAGGTAAAGTCCAAATGTAAAAGTACAGCTTTAACATGTTAAGAAAAACATAGGTGACTGTTTTTAAGATCTCTGGCCAAGTCTGGATATATGTGCTAAAAGATAAAACAAATGTGGATTAAAAATTGTCAAATTTGGCGCATTAAATTTTAAAAGTCTCTTAAGAATCACTTTAAAATGAGATGACAAGCTACGAAGAGTTTTCAGTACGAATAACAAGATAAAATAGTTGTTTCCAGAATATATGCCGATTTCCTTCAAATAAACATTTCAACAATCAAAAAGCTTAAGATTATAAATTCCCGTTCATAAAATTGGAAACAAAAATGTTCAATAACTCTAAGATGTTAGTAACCTCATTAACAATAAGTTACCAATATAGATAAGTCACAAACACTTGTATTTGCACTCAAAATTGATGTATGTAATGATGTACAGTACTATATAAAGCTTTTAAAAAGCTTCAAAATTTTAACATTAAAATTGTATTTCTGTGTATCGATTAAATGTACGTATTATATGTGGCAAACAGAAAATATGCCTGTGAGATTCTCATCAAATCCGTTTTTAGTCATTAAACAAACCTTTCAAGTACTAACAATGTGAAGGGCACTGAGAGTCTTCAGGGCATATAATGATGAAAGCACTCTCATCCTGCCCTGAAGGCACACATGATCTTGTAGGAGAAACAGAGCATGCACACAAATCGCTAAAGCACACCGGAGACACTGGGAACATCTGGAAACACAGAGATAAAATGCTGCATGATCTACAATTGATTAGTTGAGTAAGTGAAGTCCTGCCTTCCAAAATTCATTTTCACAAAAACTTGGGAAGAAGTCAGATTCTATCAATGCCAATGCAATTAACATTTGGGCAGCGGAGGCAGAGTGCCAGGAGACTCTGAGAGAAATAGGTGGGGTGTGCAGGACAGCCTGGGCGAGAACATGTCCTTGTTAATGGTTTGCAATGCCTAATTATTATTATTATAATATATTAATGTATAAGTAATACTTTAATATCATGCTGACGATACATACAATATTCACAACGCTACTACAAGGTGGATATTATTTTGTTCCATTTACTGAGAGGGAAATGTAATCTTTGCAATGATAAGTTAGCCAAGGTAATGGGTTCAGTGAGCAGAAGATCTAAGACCCAAATCCCAAGATTAACCTACTCTAAGGTCTATGGCCATTCTTGGAATAAGATATCTTCTAAGGAATTCTATTATTTTCATCTGGATAGCTTTATGTATATTTTTAAAACTAGATATTTTTAAAAAGTGGAATGTTTTAAGTAACTTCTATCAGTGATTTTTAAAACAGTGATATTATCTAGACACAGAAAAACAAGTGCTGGGAAACAGAATTCACTTATGTGGAATCTAAGTTGGACTTGTAGAAGCAGAACAGCATGGTGGTTGCCAGGAGCTGGGGGTGGGTGAGTGAGGAGATGTTAGTCAAAGGGTATGAACTTTCATTTGTAAGATAATTAAGTTCTGTGGGTCTAATGTATAGTGCAGTAAAATACTTTACCATAAGTAATGATATTTTATTGTTCCCTTGAAATTTATAAGACAGATATTGTGTCTCAGTACACACACACACTCACTCAAATGATAACTATGCTTGATGATTGATATGTTGATTAATTTGACTGCAGTAATCAGTATATAATGTAGATAAAATCACCACATTTGTACCTTGAATATACACAATTTTTACTTTTTAATATCTTAAAATTTTACAAATTAAAAAATAAATATAAATAAAAATGGATTGTTTTAAGTAACCTGTATCGGTGAGTCTCAACACATGTTTTCTGAATCTTTGGTGTCTCAAGTGAAGCATCCCTGTATATTCTTCAGGTTGAATTATACATAACACACTTATCAGAAGATAATGTTTACAATATGTAACACGTAATAGTAACAATCGCCAACACTAATGGTATAGCATAGCGTCATGCAAAATATTTGTTTACTCTCAATTTTGATTCAATAGTTGTATGCTTTAGAAATTTTTGTTGCTATTTAAAAAATGAAAAAAATTAGAAGATTGTATTGAATTTGTTAGATATACATTTGCTTAATAAATATTTATTAAATGTTTCCAACAGTTGTATCCAATTCTAGGTACTGTGGTTATAGCAAAAACTTAGGCCTTCACACAGCTTTCCCTCCAGCAGGGGAAGACAGTGGGAAAAAATATAAAAATTCTGATAGGGATGTTTGTTATGAAGAAAAACAAGCAAACAGGAGGATGGCCAGGGACTGGCAGAGGAGAGGGTGTTCAGGCCATGGATGGAATTTGATCTTAAGGAAAGTAAAATTGCAGGTTCAGATGATATGACTAATCGAAAGATATTTCTCTGTGACTTGGCATTTCTGTGATCAGCTAACCTGCTTGCTTTGCTCCATTTATACTCAGGTCAATTAGTTGGGAGAGATTCTTGACAGAAATCGGCTCTGAATGTTTGCATTCATTTATTAGTCTTATTTTCAAGAAGGAAATGTAGATTATACTCCTGAGATAAAAGGTTGAACAACACATGTTTTTATGTTCTGCAGAGGGGTAGTTTGTCTTGCTCTAGGTTAGACAGCGATTTGGAGAGCATATCATGGATAATGTGGAAGGTAGGTCAGACCTGCCCTTAGAACCCAGGTTTCTCATTTGAAAAACTCCGAGTCTCTTTTCTCTGAGACACAATGGATTATTTCATGAAGGTCACTGTAATTCTCATCTACCTCCTGAAGAAAATTCTTGACATCAACTTGAAGGTGCTCTTATAAAGAGATTCACTATAGAAACATTCATTTCTTTTCAACATGTTTAATTCCCTATTCTGACACTGGCTAGTTACCTGACCTTGGGCAAATTGCTTTCTCTCACAAAACCTCTGATTCTCCCAGACAAGTCCCCATTCTTCATCACTCAAATCAGTCTTGAAATATCATCTCCCATAAGAAGCGATTCCAATAAATTAGAGAAAAAATTATTAATTCCAATATGCCACTTCCATTGTGCTTTCCTTCTATTCCTACATATCTACTAAATGCACTTATTTCCACTGTTTACAGCCAGTAAAAAGATACTCTATATTCATTTTATTGTTTATTTAAAACTATTTGTTTATGTTGTCATCCCATGTGCATACCACAGGGAGAAAAAGTATTATCTTTTCCTTACCCAGCTCCAGGTTTATGCCTACACCCTATGGCAATGGCAGATTAGAAAAAGGAAAGCGTAACACATTTACTTCATGGAAGTGATATATGACCTGACTCTTCAGAAATAAAAATGCAAAGACTCAGGGACAGTGCAGAAGAAGTGTAATTGGAGGACAAAAGGCTATGTGTGATTGTACGGTAATAAACTCGGGGAAACTCATCAAGACTCTTTTTTCAGATTCTTCTTGGCCTCAGGGTGTAGCGGAGGATCCTTTTGGAATGAGGGTTGTATAGCCTACTTTCAACAGAGATAGATCAGAGAATTCTTTTACAACCTTGTTTCAAAGAAGAAAGGAAGGAAAAGGTTCGATAGTAACTGAGGTACCATTATTGGGATAGCATGTTCTGAGCCCTGACAACACGTCGGTATTTTGTAGAAAATACTGCAAATTAATTGAGTTATATGTTCATGTTTCAGATTCATTGAAAACTGTCTTTACCCTGTACCATCTAATTCTGTTCAATAACCGAGATTTGTTCAGGAGTAATGAGGAGGAAAAATAAAATTAAAAATAGGAATGAATTTAGAATAAATAATAAGCTTTAAGACTAGGCCACAGAAATAATTATAAAGAACAGAGGAGCAAGGAAACCACTCATGCCAGCCTAAAATTGCCTGCAGTTAGCTGAAGCAGACCCAGCGGAGCTTCCTCCTTCCTCCTCCTTTGGATGCAAAGATATGCATCCAAGCATATCTTTGTACCCACAGCCCACAAACATATTTCTGTAAGAACCTGTTTTGTTCTCCAGCTGCCAGTCATGGGAACAAGATACCATGTAGAAAGTGTATGTATTCTCAAGGTTGTATAACTTGTCACAAGTTAATGACTGTCTGTTTAAACCTGTTTTTCCCCGGCTTATCTTGCCGTGCCAAAATTTATATAATCAAGGTATTTTCCTTTGCGCGGGGCTGGCAGCCATTACAAGCATTAAGGCCACCATCAGCTGAGGCTCCAATAGAGATTCTCTTGTGTCTCTCCATCTCTCTGTTCTTCTCAGCTCAAATTTCTCTAACAGTAACACTTTAGCTGGCACCTTGGTTGCCAGAGAAATAGCCTAACATAGGGATATGTCTGAAGAGAGTGGCTCAATATGGCTTTTATATCTGGTTTCCTGTGTCTTAAGCTCAGTGTCTAACACTTTAAAGTGCTCTATATTTACTGGTCAAATGATTTGTGGCAAAATGAATCATAGCATTGCCTAAGAGTATCAGGACATTGGTCCTAGAATCTAAAGTTTCTGCAAAGCTCAGTCATGGCTTTGTCAAACTGTTTCTGGAGGGAATGGGGGGTGATGGGACAAGAAATTATGGGAATATGGTTTACCTTCATCTCTGAAACTAGTAAGTTGGATGATTTTGGCAAAACACTTACCCTCATGACTGTCGAGAATTTCTCTCTCACTTTTTCTCTTCCTCTCTTTCTCTCTCTCTTTATATATATACACATATGAATTGAATGAGATTCTTTCTAGAGTAACTTCTAGATATAATATTGTGGAGTCCATGCTTCTATTGACAATCCAGCTAACCCCCTGCTTGTAACTCCACTCACCACTTCACATAATTCAACTTTTCCTAGGGACTCCATTTAAAGTAGGCAATGCTATGGCCAGAGTTCATGTCTGGGTGACTATAATAATTTCCAACAGCAAGATGGGATAATGGTTATGCTGGCAAGTGTACCAAGGAAAATGTTGTTTTCTGAGCATTGGAATGCCCAGTGCAGCAAGGAGCTAACATAATGACTTAAACCAATGTAGGCTTGAGATAACATAAGCTTAATGCTCAGCAGGTAACTGTATCCTTTATATGTTAAATAATGTCAAAAAGAGTTACATACATAGAAATGTGCCAGAAAATACCAATACATCCAGTGCTGCTGTTGCAGCTATATATAATCTGCCTCACACTCAAAACGTTGCAAGAATTAATGAGTGCAAAATGCTTTTGGGAAGGGAATGAACCTTCCTGAACCCTGTCTATGCCAGTAAAATGGGCTGACACTAAATAACCCAAAGGCTCCCTAAGCAAGGTACCATGAGTATTAACATACGTACTACACTGTGTTAACATCAAGAGTCATTAAATTAGCTATCACCTAAACACGACAATGGCTAAATCATCCTTACCAGGCAGAGCAGAAAATTGCACACATCTTTTAGGTATGGGGTAGTGAATAAGATCATAGCACTTCAGTGTCAGCTAGGCAGAGCCAGCACTAAATGAAAATTGCTCAGTTCACAAGATAGCCTGGCTCTTTTCCAGGGAATGCTTCCCCTGCAATTAAACATTAAGAGGGCTTCAGTACACCCCAAACGAACTCAGTGCTATAGCGTTTATTTATCCACTTTGAAGACACATGTAGAAAGAGAGAACACTATTATCACACGTGGACATATGGGCAACATCCCAGCTGAATAATAAAGTCTATTCTGTTTTTTCCCTTACATTGCAAATCTCCAGCTTTGAGGGTCTCTCTGCTGCTAACAAAAGACAGCACCGAGAGAGGTGACAACAGGCTGGTGCTATCTGGAACATCATTTATGGGGATTATGGCATGACTTTTTAGGCTAGCACCACAAATCATTGTACTGGCTATTCATTAGAGGAAAGAAAACTTCTGTGAGAACCAAGACGTAGCACATTGTAATCCCAACAGCTCCTTGTTCAATGGTGTGTACTAATCATTGCCAGGGGGAAATCATCTTTTCATTTTTTGCTTGAATAATAAAGAACTCCTGAGCCACTCTAAGGGAGTCAAAAGCTCACTGTGTGGTCTTTTGTCCTCTGGCCACTGTGTTGCTCCCATGTACGTCTGTGATTTTGAAGTTACCCTTACCATCTCATGCTTAAACTCTTTCCCTCTGTCTCTCTTCCGTTAACCAGAGCTCTGTGCGAGCCATTGCTGCAACTTCAGTGAAAAGTGTTGTTCTGAATAACACTGCATTTTACTGAAGGCCTCCAAAACAAAACAAGTGGTTGGTTTAACGACCACCCTTTCCAAGATTTTTCTGCATGATTAGAAATATAAGCATATCGCTTAGGATCTGGAAACTCTCTCCCTTCTTTTAGAAAACAGAACAACAAAAAACTGTTATTTTGCTGCTTGCAGGAAAGAAATAGCTGCTTGGTAAGAAGTAAGCACAAATTGTGAAACTGCTTCTCAAAGTCTGGCCATGTCTCTGATGCAAAGCCCACTGTCCCAAAGTACATCTTCATGGACAGATTTCTCCTTTTCATACATTCTGATGGGAATTTGGCCAATAGGACATGGTTATAAATGCTTAGAAACCACCGTCCTTTATTTTATCTTCTATGGGTAAAAAACAAATTCTTACAGATGAAAAAGTTAAACACTGAGTAACTCACAGGGATGGTGAATTCTCAGAATGACTTTCTATACTGTGAGAATTTGTAAATACTGTTTTACAATGCGACTTTTATGGTACTTCTGTTACTGTTCCTGCTCTGTTTTTGTTTTTTAGCAAGAGTGA
This sequence comes from Leontopithecus rosalia, assembly GCA_028533165.1. Classification (NCBI taxonomy): domain Eukaryota; kingdom Metazoa; phylum Chordata; class Mammalia; order Primates; family Cebidae; genus Leontopithecus; species Leontopithecus rosalia. Next base: position 88,988,380 of record CM052662.1, read on the forward strand.
TAATTTCCTGGGAATTCTGTCTAGCAAATAAATAGTCTTTTTGGGGGAAAATATCAAATTGTTCTGTTTCACCAAATAAGTTATAAATAAGATTTCCTTGTATTGAAGACAAATTGGAATTTGTTTCATTTTGTAAAATACTTTACTCATAAATTTTCTCCTTCCTTCCAAGCTGACTCCATGAGCTGAAGGCTGGTTTCACGGGCATGCTATCAATACAGTCAAATAGAAACCCAAACTTAAGTATGGTTCATATTTTAGGCTTAATGCTCTGAAGTTTACATTTTGAAATTCTTCATAAGGTTATCTTTACATTTATGCTTCGTAAGTAGAGTCCAGGTAGGGGAAAGAAGCATGTACTGGGGTCTTGGAATCTCAGCCAACAGGTGGTCCATCTTACACCACATATATTTTTCTGGAACAGGTTCTCTAAGGCTGATCTCTGCTCTCTGGTGCCCCAGTCTGGCCTTGCCTCCCCCTCCTCACTGTCATCTCCTGACTAAGGCTGCCAAATGCCTTCTTGGGGATCTGAGTGTGGGCACAAGGAACACTGGGTCACATACCTCCTGGTGTCTACAGGCAGGGCAAGGCAACAGCCATTTCTCCCCTGTGGTGGCAGCACCTGGACATACTTTTTCAGCCACTTGCCCAGGAGAGGAGAAGAAGGGTGTGGGAAGGGAAGATTAACTTCATTACCTCCTGCAAGGTCGGTGAATTTTCTTTTTATACTGAGCGAATTTTCTTTTTTATACTGAGACAACTCTGTCTCAACTCCTGTAGTTCTAAAAACTGTGCCACTCATGACTTTCTTAACAGTAAATCTAAAGGTTTTATTCATTGGTTAAATAAAAATTTGCTGAAAGAAAAAAAAATTGCTTCTAAAATAATTTCAACTATGATCCTCTCTTTTAGAATCTGTTCCAGAGTTTGAGGGAGAAAAGGCACACAGATAGTAGGTGACTCTTTTAAAGTTTTTGGGTTGCAAGCAAGAGAAAATCACAGATGCTCCCTCAAGGAAAAATGAGTTTCTTATAAAGGATGAATAGTGAGTGCCATCAGCAGTAAGGCAACTCAGGTGACTGCTTCTCACTCCACCCTGTCAAGAGCTTACAGTCTCTTCAGGGCATCTCTGCTTCTTTCTACACATCATCACCTTCCTCAGAACTTTGATTTGTAAATGGCTCACCATGGTCTGTCATAGGTTTCAATTTCTGCACTGCAACCTTACAAAGTCAGTTTCCACTTCTAACTACCTCATTGCCTGGATAGTGCTCTCCAGGTCCTCTTTTATGCTAGGACACATCATTGCTGTCAGGCCCTGACTACAAATCGGCTCTTCCTCAGTCAGATTCTTAATTCAGTTACTGCAGCTATGGCCAGGGTGTCGTGCAGGAAAATGGGTTTCTTTCTTCATCAAGGGTTGTGGACAGGGCAGGCCCTTTAAGGGACACCTACTGCAACAGCACATTCTTTCTCTGTTCCTGAATTGACCCTGTCACTTTTATTCCCATTTTCAGTTAAAGGCCCCATCATTCCAGTTGTCCAGTGAGGCACATAATTATGTTCACACTCTTTTCTTTCCCTCATGCATCACTTCTACTGGCCCTACCTCCTCAATTTTTCTTTTTGTATTTTGTGATTGGCTTTAGAATAAAGGCCTGTGTCTTTAGTACAGCATCAAGACCTCCCTGGCACGGTTCCTGACTAGTCTCCCGTCTCATTCTCTGTCACTCTGGCTGTTTCCTACCTGCAAGCATTGCTATTAAACTACTTGCAGTTCTGTAAAAGAGCTGTCCTATTTCTCATCTTTATAACTTCCCACGTCCTGCTCTTCTTCCCTAACACAAGCACAATGCATTTGCTTCCTCATAGCACTGATCACACACTTATCACAAAGCATTGCTGCTGTTCCTTTACGTGGTTTTCCAGTAGGTTCTGAGCTTATTGAGGACACACACCATGTTTCAGTTTGCTGTATCTCTTACATCAAGCAGAGAACATAACATATGGTATATGTTAAATATAATAAATACATATTACTGCATCTCCCATAGCTTAAAAATTTCAACGACCCTCACATTGTTCTCAGTATAAAGCACGCCCTCTTAAGCACCTCTCCCACGTCATCTTTTCATTTCTCCTCCATTTTATATTCCAAAATAAGGAAACGCTTTTGCTCATTCATTGTCTCATGCTAATGTATGTCTCTTTGCTTTTATGAATGATGTTCCTTATGTTCAGCATACCTTTCCCCAAAGTTTCTGCACAAGAAATTCCTACTTGTTCCTATTTACCTCAAGCATCAGCTATCTTGTGACATCACTGTGCTCTTTTTTCCCTCTCTTCTTGTCATTTCAGACTTGCTCCTTTTTTAGCATCTTGTATAATTTCTTTTCTTTGTTACTGTACTTTTACAAAAGTATACTTGTAGCTTTTATTGTCTTTCTCTTTAGAGAAAGGAGACAGGTCCTTTGCAAATCCTCAATATATAATAAGGCACATTTCGAGACAGAACATAATAAATCTAGAACTAAGGACTAGGTCTCTTCCAGCTTGTCCAAATGATTTTCCCATTCCTAATGCCACCTTCTCTGAAAATAGTTGCCTTCAAGAAAAATGATATAGTTCTTCCAATAATGCATGTTATTATTGCACAATACATTATTAGTTCTGTGTAAGATAAGAAATGCATTAAGATGCCTTAAGAAAGACAACCATATAGCTTAAGTAAAATTAAAATTTATTGCTGCCCTATATAACATCCTAGAAATAATTGGTCTAGGCTGTAAAATGGTTCTGCTCCTTGAATTAATTCAGAAACAACATAAAAATCCACTTACTTCTGTCTGGATTTTTTTTGTTGCTATTGGCTACATAGTTGCAGCTGGGTTGCTACTACCAACACTTGAAAAGCTGTAGGAAAGGGCAAGAGGGAGGTAGAAAACAAGATTTCCTTTAATCTTGTGAAGTAGGAATATTATGCCAGCTCACATTCCATTAGGAAGACATCTAGCAACAAAGAAGACTAGAAAATACACAAAATGCAGTATCTAGCTGAGTGGTCATGTACCCAGCTAATAATGTATTATTATGGGAACAGTAGGAAACCAATTTTAGAGGACAAACAGCAATTTGAGTAAATTTCTCTTTTGAAATTATTTATATAGTCCAAAGCAATTTATTGGAAACTCAATTGGATTTCAAGAACAAATACAGTGTAGTGTTTAAGAGTATAGGTCCTAGAGGCAGATCAAACAGCTCTAGTCATTTCCGGGTGTGTGACTTTGCCAAGTCATTTAACTTTTCTGTGTTTCCGCTTCCTGTCTACAAAATGGATATAACCATAATATGGACTCTCTACACTGGATTTAAATCAGTTAATTACAGAGAAAAGCTTAAGAGGTGCCTGGCTGAGAGTAAGCACAATTTAAGCGTTAACAATTATTGTGTCTATTTCTACAGATGCCAAATAAATATTTTTGAATGAATAAACAACCTAATTGATAACTATTCTCTATGTATTAAGTAACTCTGGACATTTCTATTTTGGGATGTCTTATGTTCAGTTTTCATAGATTTCCACTTTTAGCCCCACTTTCATATTCTCAATTGTTACTTATTTCCACTCTCAGGGTATCATACTCTAGAAGCCTTCCATTCCTTTTTTTTTTTTTTGTGAGACAGAGTTTCCCTCTTGTTACCCAGGCTGGAGTGCAATGGCGCGATCTTGGCTCACCGCAACCTCCACCTCCTGGGTTCAGGCAATTCTCCTGCCTCAGCCGCCCAAGTAGCTGGGATTACAGGCACGCGCCACCATGCCCAGCTAATTTTTTGTATTTTTATTAGAGATGGGGTTTTATCATGTTGACCAGGATGGTCTAGATCTCTTGACCTTGTGATCCACCCGCCTCGGCCTCCCAAAGTGCTGGGATTACAGGCGTGAGCCACCACGCCTGGCCGAAGCCTTCCATTTCTAATGAACTGTTTATAGTATCTGTGGATTTCTATCAAATAATTAAACTTACTAAGTCTGTGTAAAATGGAATTAAATAGACTCTGGCAGACAATCTAAGGAACTTTTTATGACAAAAAGTTAACAGTTTTAGTGCATAGCCTTTAAGAATCTATTTTTGTTGTTTAAGAATATTTTTAGTTTATTTTCTGTGCTGACACATAGTTTTAGCAAATATCTTCAGAAAAGTGAGTCGTGGTTTGTTATACACATATAGGTAAGTATGAAAATTTCATTTTGAAGTATAGAGTTTTCAAGAAACAATTAATATCACTACATGTTGAATAGAGCAGAAATTTATTTTACTCCCTGAAAAACATCAGTCAAAGCATACAAATCTCATTAGCATTTATTGGTAACAGTATTTATGAGGAAGTCATCCTCAGGTGTACAGATCTGCAGAAATTAGAGGATCTCAAAGTAAATGTGGGACATGGGAACATGGGGTATCTCTTGGAAGTCACTTGTACTGATGCTGCCAAAGGAAGAAGATTTCTCCCTCTGTGACTTTTAAAATGTCGTATTCTGTATTCTGGCCTGCACTAGTCCACTGTTTATTCCTAGGCTGTTTTGTTGCAATTGCAAAGCAAAACTGTTATGTTGGCACTGCTAGGGAAAAAAGGAAGTTTTAGTAGCAGCTTACATTGAAGTGCAAAGGAGTGTGTGTGTGGGAAAGTGTGTGTGTATGCTTGTGTGTGTAAGGAGTCTTGTTATAGTTATCTGGCCAACATCTTCTCAGGTACCTCAACATGCAGAAATCCTGGTAATCGATCTTGAAAAATTATATGACAGTTAGGTAATGAGAATGTCAGTTGTCTTAATTGCTGCTTTCTCAAAATTCTGAGCTAAATCTGAATAAAAAGCAATGTCCCTATTTGGATAAGGTAAAAGAGGTCTTCTAGTGTCCCTTAGTGGAAGTGAGAATGTCTAAGAATGAAGATCCTAAGCATTTTGAGATAAAATAATGATTAAATACCTTATCATCTTTATGCCATTCATGTCACCCAGCAGAATAAAACAAAAACAAATAAACACCTCCAGTATTTGCAACACAGCAACTTCTTTAGATGACAATTGAATTCTGCACTTGATCTTAGCCAAAATGTGTAGAAGACAATTGAATTCTAAACATTAATTACACATAGGAAGTGTCTAGAGATTTAAGTATACCAAATTTCTAATTTGATTTCCATGTGTGGCTAAATAATCTTTAGTAAAGGACCACTGGGTCCTCTCTTTTATTACGTAATAAGATTTTTGTATTGGGTAATTAGCAAAAGATTACAAAAGATATTCAGAAATCTTAATACTGGCAAGTCTTCTTTGTACCTGCCTGGAGAGCACAAAGTTTTGTTCCTCAGTCCACTTCACAGATTTTCTTCCTTGGCCTTTCTACAACAGGAAGACATTCCCTGCCTTCTCTGAACACAGAGTTGTTCATTCATAAGGTTAAAACTAAAGTGAGGAGACAAAAATAAGGCATATACTAATAGTACACAAATCAAAAAGGTTAGCGCAGCAATGCCTCCATAATACACGTCCTGTATGGATAAAGTCTGAAGTTTTTTTATAGCTATCATCAACGACGAGAGAAAGAAGTAATGCTCCTTGTCCTCCCCTCTTTATGCCCCACACCCTATCACCTGCCATGAACTGTATTTCTTCACTATGACTGTTAATGGACCACTCAAAAATATAAACAAAGATAGCCAGTGAATTCAGAAAACAAATACAATTTGAGTCACAAGCAATATTTTTTTCCTTTTCATAGGATGTTAACATAAGACAGTTTTTGCTTCTTGATAGAAAAGGAAATATAAATGAGATCTACAAACACAGGAAAAAAGCCTAATTTTTTGTACTATATCCAAATTTCACCTAACAAGCTTCTATATGAAGTAATGTATTACTGTATGTACCACTGAGATGTTAAAAAATACATAAATCTCTTCCTCTTCAACTTCTTTACAACGATCTCTGTGTATTCACAGCCACAGTCGATGTGAGCTGTGCATACTACAAACACCTTCAGCCACTCAGCGTGGCACACACTAGAGTGTGGGTTGCAATGATTGTTGTTTCTGCTACAAGCTTTTATTTGCCATTTATTTTGTGTTCTCACTGACAGTTTTGGGTCCATGCCAGTGATGGTGATGTACCTTACAAAAGAAATAAAGGGAAAGTACCATGCAAGCTTAAGGCTTGAAGCAACTTCAAGTAGCAGGTCAGAAGAACCAGACAGTAAAGCAGATTGAGAAGTTAAGGATGAACATTACAAAGGACAGCATAAAAATCTCTGTGGCATAGAAGAACTGACCCTCAGTGATATGAGCTGGAGTGGAAGAAATTAAGGCCTGAGGCTGGTCAAACCCTCAAAGAATATGATGACAGTAGTAATTACTGTTACAAAATACAAGAATGCAAATCCATAAGAATTTTACTCTACAACCTGTATTGTGCTCATTCACTCAATATGTTCCTGCATTAATCTTCTCAGGCTGCCATAATAAAATACCATACACTAGGTAGCTTAAACAATAGATATTTGTTTCCTCACAGTCCTGAAGGCTAGGTCAGAGTGCAAGCATAGTTTAGTTCTGATGAGAGTCCTCTTCCTTTCTTATAATAGACAGTCACCTTCTAGCTGTGTTCTCACATAGCGGCGAGAAAGGGTTGTTTTTGTCAGGTTTGTCAAAGATCAGATGGTTGTAAATGTGTGGCATTGCCTTTGAGGCCTCTGTTATATTCCATTGGTCTATATCTTTGTTTTGGTACCAGTACCATGCTGTTTTGATTACTGCTGCCTTGCAGTATAGTTTGAAGTCAGGTAGTGATGCCTCCAGCTTTGTTCTTTTTGCTTAGGATTGTCTTGGCTATGCAGGCTGTCTTTTGGTTCCATATGAAGTTTAAGGTGGTTTTTGCCAGTTCTGTGAAGAAGGTCATAGGTAGCTTGAAGGGGTTAGCATTGAATCTATAAATTACATTGGGCAGTATGCCCATTTTCATGATATTGATTGTTCCTAACCATGAGCATGGAGTGTTTTTCCATCTATTTGTGTCCTCTCTTATTTCCTTGATCAGCTGAAAGTTAGGTGTCTTGCTCCAGTTAGCTAAGTTGTGACTAGAAAGGAAAAGTTCTTGAAGTAAATTAAAAATACTACTCCAGTGAACATACAAATAATACGTGAGCAAAAAACCTTGTAGCTGATACACAGGAATTTTGAATGGTCTGGTTAGAAGATCCAGCCAGCCACAACATTCTCTTAACAGAAGCCTAGTACAGAGCAAGTCCTTAACTCTCTTCAACTCTAAGAAGGCTGAGAGAAGTGCAGAAGCTACAGAAGGAAATTTGGAAGCTATCAGAGATTGGTTCTTGAGGTTTAAGAAGCCATTTCAATAACATAATAGTACCAGGGGAAGTAATAAGTGTTAATGTAGAAATGTAGAAGCAGTCAGAAGCTATCCAGAAGGTATAGCTAAAATAATTGATGAATGTGGCAGGTGGCTACACCGAATGACAGAGATTCTTTTTCTTCTTTTCTCCTCTTCCCTCCTCTCCCTTTTCTTCCCCTCCCCTCCCTTCTCTCTTCCTCTCCTCCTCCTCCTTCCTTCTTTCTTCTTCCCTCTTCCCTCTTCCCCGTTTCCCCTTTCCCCTTTCCTCCTCCTCCTCCTTCTTCTTATTTTTAAGCATACTTTTCACTGCTTTCCACAGGCTTTCACATATTATATTTGTATTAAATTTAGTTCCAATTAATTTATAATTTTGTTTGTAATTTTTTCTCATAGCTTATCTTAGCATAATATGCTTACTTTACAAAACTTTGGTATTGTTTAGATTTAAAAAAATTGATTTCTAACTTAATTCCTGTATAGTCAAAGAACATGCTTGGAAATGATTTTAAAGCTTTGAAAAATTTTTAGTCTTACTTTAGGGCTCTACGTATTGCCATTTTGGTAAATATTTCATGGGCATTTGAAGAAAAGTTTTTTCAGTCATGTTGAATTTAGCATTAATCATATTAATCTTTTTTAGATCTTTTTATGTCTTTTCTAATGTATTTTTTTAACATTCCATCAGCTAGAAAAAAAGTTTTGTTTTAAAGTTTTTCATATGTGCCACGGATTTTTAAATTTTTCCTTTACTTCTTCAATGTTTGCTTTATAGACTTTGAAGCTCTGACACTCAGTTGATATAGATTTCATTTATCTACATATTTTCCTTAGGGGTTGACACTTTTATTTTCATGAAATATATTTCTATTTCTAATATGTCTTATGGAATTAAAGTTGACTTTGGTTATGACATAGCTTCACCACTTTTATTCTGCTTAATGTTTGCATAGCGTATCTCTTTCTATAGTAAGTTTAACCTTTTTGGATTTATGTTTTTATATTTAAAGTTAAGGTAAATTCTTGTATTTGAGCTGTACGTCTTGTAAGCAATGTATAATTGGATATTTATAAAATTATTGATATATTTAGTTTTATATTTATCATCTTATGATTTATGTTTGCCATCTTTTTAATATTCTCTTTTTCTCTCCATTTTGTCTGCTGTTAAGTTAGTTTTATTATATGACATTTCCCTTTAAAGGAAAAAGTTAAAGAGAAAAAAGTTAGGCATTCTTTTCTTTTTTTTTGAGACTGAGTTTCGCTCTTATTACCCAGGCTGGAGTTCAATGGCGTGATCTCGGCTCACCGCAACCTCCACCTCCAGGGTTCAAGCAATTCTCCTCACTCAGCCTCCTGATTAGCAGGGACTACAGGCACGCACCACCACGCCCGGCTAATTTTTTGTATTTTCAGTAGAGACGGGGTTTCACCATGTTAGCCAGGATGGTCTTGATCTCCTGACATCATGATCCACTGTCCTTGACCCCCCAAAGTTCTGGGAGTCCAGGTGTCAGCCACCATGCCAGGCCAGCAATCTTTTACTATTATCCTTAGTAGCTATTGTAAAGAACCTCAAATGCTTTTTTCAGTTAGTATATACATATTATAAAATCTAATATATATTTAAATGAATATAAAATATAAAGTCTAATATAAAATGTTACTTTTTCTGCTTCCAATAAAATATTCAACTAAGTTCCTATCAATTTTCTCACCCTTTCGTTGAAAAATGTGTTTGCTTCCCTGTAGTGGTTTGTTAGTCAGAATTCTGCTGACTACACCTTGTATTGTCATTTAATATGTTTTGCTCTGTGCTTCTTTCCAATTAGTAATTGGATATAGAGGCTTTATCTGATTTGAATTTGATTTTTTTTTACCAAGTACAGGTCATAGATTGTGATGTGTATTTCTATAAGATTATATGTAATATATAATTATCTCTCTTTCAGTGATATTGGCCAATGCAGTCCTTTCAAATATGAAAATAAAAAAGCAAACAAACAAAACACACACACACACACACACACACACACACACACACACACACACACAATGAGAAAGCTACCTCAAATACTGTGAGAATTAAAAATATAACTAGTTGCAGCCAGAAGCGGTGGCTAACGTCTGTAATCCCAGCACAGATCCTCCCGCCTCAGTGGGAGGATCACGAGGTTAGGGGATCGAGACGATCCTGGCCAACATGGTGAAACTCCATCTCTACTAAAAATAAAAAAAATATCTGGGTGTGGTGGCACATGCCTGTAATCCCAGCTACTCGGGAAGCTAAGGCAGGAGAATTACCTGAATTAGGGAGTTGGAGGTTGCAGTGAGCTGAGATCGCACGATTGCACTCCAGCCTGGTGACAGAATGAGACTCCGTCTCAAAAAATATACATATATTTATATAGTTATAAAGCACAACATACAATATTAATGGCCTTCATCTATGCAACAAAATTGGTTAGATGATATAATGGAAGAAAAGAGTTCATCACTATAGTAATAAATAAAAAGATACAAAGACAAGTAAATACAAAATACCTAGATGAAACTTAACAAAATACAAAATTTGACTGGAAGAAATGGAAAGGCATACAATGTTCTTGATTAAGCAATCTCAACATTATGAAGTTACGAATATCCCTACGATAAACTATAAAATTAAAACAGTTGCAGTATAAACATCATTAATTTCAACTATCTCCCATCCCTGGAACTTAAATTGACTATAAAGTTTCCTTGAAAAAATAACTGGCATAAATATCTAGCAAAAGGGAAACAGAAAAAAAGTAAAAACAATTGTATATGAGAGGAGAGGTGGGAGCGAGCAGTCTCTGCTAATATTAGAATATATTGTAAGGCCCCTATAATTAAAATAGTGTTGTACTAGCCCATGAATAGGGAAATAAATCAACAGAGAAAATTAGAAAAAAATTAAGTAAACCTTTAGCATCTGAATGTAGACCTTTGATAAAATATTTGACAAAGGCGACGTCTCAAATTAGGTGGAGAAAGAGGGAGGTCTTAATAAGTGGTATTATTCCAACTAGATAGTATTATAGAAAATAATAAAATTGAAACGTAATCTTAAATCACCTGCATTTATACGTGTGTGTGTGTTGGGGAGCCATCATCCAATGTGCTCTATTAGATAGGCTCTCATATCCAGATACCTCTAGTGTGACCAGCCTCTCTGCTGTCTAATCTTATTGTGTTTGTCTAGTTCTACTGCTGCTTTCTACCTCAATCAGTTGGGGCGGATGCATATAGTCACATTCAATTATGATTTTACATGCCACTGCATCATATATTTGAAATAGATTTTTAAAGCCACATTTCTTAAGAGGTATCTATGTTTATCGTAGACACAAGAGTTTCAAGATCTTCCATTGCAGCCAGAGTACAATTTAATGAAATGATATGACTATTATTTTTTAGAAATGGAGTCTCACTCTGTTGCCCAGGCTGGAGTGCAATGGAACAATCTCAGCTCACTGCGACCTCCGCATCCAGAATTCTAGCAAGTCCGTGCCTCAGCCTCCCAAGTAGCTGGTACTACAGGTGCATGCCACTACGCCCAGCTCATTTTTTGTATTTTAGTAGAGACGGGGTTTCACCATGTGGCCCAGGCTGGTCTCAAACTCCTGAGCTCAGGCAATCCACCCGCCTCAACCTCCCAAAGTGCTAGGATTACAGGCAAGAGCCAATTATATAATTATTAATTAATATCCTGTGTAATTAAATATTCAAAAGAAGTGGTACAAGTGATTATTCAAAAAACTTATTGGCCATTGTTGTAGAGCTTTAATTTCTCCTCTAATCTCTTCTCAAATCTTTTTCAACTTTCATTTGCATAGTTCATTTGGCTTGGAATCTGATGAAATAATTATGACTTCTTGATAAGCTCTTGAAATAAGCCCCTGTTTTTATGGGAAGATATCCAACATTTATGGATCAGTGATCTTATCCAGGCTGGCAACTCCTATGGAATAAACTAAATTTCTCTTTTACTCTGTTCTCCCTCTCACGTGAAGCATCTGATCACAGCTCTATTCAACCACCACAAACCACTCATCAAAATCACTTCCACAGGGCATGCTCCTCCTTTTCATGTAGCATCCAATTTTCTATGTCTGTCTTGATAAATTGGATGAATCTTTGTGTGAATGTCATGTCTGACATTTTTTGCAGTTCAATGTCTTTCTTCTGTAGCACAGATCCCAGGCTTTCTGAATAACCAAGATTCAATTTAAGATTACTTTTCTAAGGCACAGGAAATAGTAAGTCTCATCTCTTGTGTATATACCATCATGTATATATAGAGGAGACTTGGCTGACAGCAAACAATGTAATGAAGTCCAAAAGAGGCGTAAGTTTAGGAAGACTAGTAGAAATGTTTTTCCAATTATTCCAGAAAATATATTAAGAAAGAGGTAGAGGATAGGATAGTACCAGCTAAAATTTTCAAAATTTTGAGGTCCTAGTAAGATTTTCCGGATAGCAGGAAGAGTCACAAGAATATTAGATTCTGGCCTTGCCTCTTTTAGTTCTGTAACTTTGATGCAATAATTTCAATTTAATTTTCTTGTTTATATCAATAAAAGATTGGCCCAAGTAACGATTAAAAACATTTTAACATTTGGCTTTGGTTAATCTAAACTTTGATACCAGGCATAGATAGGACTTGATTTTCAAGTGACTAAGCCTGACCCCTTTTTCTGAGGGAGAGAGGGAAGACTCCCTTTCAAAAACAATTCACCCACCTTACGCTTTGGATTTGCAATTAAATGTATGACATCTTTGTAATTATACAAGCTAAACTGATTCCTTACAGCTTATCAACATAGCAATCCAGTCTTAGAATAAATGCTGCTCTCTGAGTAGAGAACAACCACTATACTCAGGGACGAAAATAGAGGAGGAAAGTGCTTTTAAAAGAGGAGGTAGAAACATTTTTCTACTTTGAAATCAACCTTCATTCAACTTTCTCAAAAAATAGCAGTCAACCTCCAGGTAACTTTCCAATATGAATTTCTCTTTGATTCCCACAGGTATGCTAAACAAGAAGCCTGGGGAGAAAAATCCACTTGATTAAAAGTTGCCTATGGGAAGAGATTTGGCAGTGCTATTATCCTTCTAATCTTCAGAAAGAATTGTATTATGTAAAATTCCTAAGATGTTTAGATCAAAAGCAGAGCTTAAAGGAAGATATATTCTGTGGTGAATGACTATGCATGTTAAGACATACAAGCTTATGTTACAGAAATATGAAACAATGAGAGAATAATGAGCAATCTATTGTGATATAATATCTAGATATCCATCTGTCCTGGCTTTCCAATGTGTGCATCAAAATAGCTATGAAAACGCTGTAAAAGGCGTGTAGGCCTACTGAATAGGCATATATGCATGTAATATAATAAAATCCAGAGAAGGCAAAGGTTCAGGAAAATGCTTGAAAATAGATTAGTCCATCAATTAATCCTAGAAAATTGATCACGTGGCAGAGGTTATGACTATACAACGTAACCTTAAACTTCTGGGTTCATGAAAGATTTCTGGGTGGCAGAGAATATGTTCAAAAACCCATCCCAGAAAGAGCAGATAGCATTTGCCCCCTCAAGATCTATTTCTTAGCCCCTCTTGCTTCTATCAGAGTTCAGCACCAGTTTCACAACAGATGCAAACTGGAAATAGGAAAAATAAATAAAGGCCTCAGCTAACACCAAATGCAGAAGAATCTTTTTTTTTTTTTTTACAGGCAGAAAGTAATTAGCCAGCTGGAAGTTAGCCAGGACACCAGAGAGAGTGAACATCCCTATTCTGTCTCAAAATTCTGTGGGATTTTTAATGAACACAAATGGTCATGACCTTGAGTCTTATGCTCCATCCACAAAAAGAACTTAACAGCAATGCTGGGCTGTTCCTTCCCTCTGCCCCTACGGCAGGCTACTGACTCAGAACCACAGATTAGGGATTCTGTAAATTCCGTGTGGATAATGAGGACCCCTGCACAAATTGTTCAGTTCAATTAAATGACTAATTTTACAGGATAGCAACCATGCTATTTGGCTGCTAGTGTCAGACTGCAAAACTGCTCCATGAATTCCTGTCACGAATTTAGTATTTTAATAGTAAAGTGGCTATCATCTATAAGGACGTACTACTGCTTTTGCTGCCACTTGGAACACCTCTTTTCTTCTCCTCAGCACCAGTTTTACTTTTGTTCATTAGTTAAGGCTTCCCTGTCTCAGACTAACTTTTTACACATGCATTTTATTTTCAGTGAATGGATATTAGCCAGTTGCATATCAGAATTGAGCAGGAATCCGTGTAATGTAAATCACGCAACCCAGCAACCACTTCCCTTTGCCAAAGGCGGCAGTCTTAGAAGTTGCCAGCTAAAATGACGGCCCTCAGGTTGCATACCAAGCATCATTCATGAGAGAGTACAGCTCTTAATAAGAACAAAATGTAAGCTTACCACATAGAAAAATCGTCTAGAAGGGCACTGTTATAACAGGATTGTCGTGAAGTAACAGAATGGTAACTACGTACATTTATGTGCAAGACCTTGTACTAAAATTGTACATGTATTCTTCCATTTAGCCTTTTTAGTAACTGAATACATAACAATAATGTTATTTAACCAACGAGGTGGAGGGATATTATGTACACATAGTAACCCAAGCAACTAACACTCTTTTTCCACCTTCCCAAGCTTCTTTGGAATTAAAAACACAAAACACACACCCCCACACACAAATCCAGGCTAGGAGTTCATGCTGTTCACGGATTTGAAAAGAGGAATATTGTGGTATGAATATTCCCTATTTTTGTGTTTTACCTATTGGAAAACCAAGACAATTAATTTGTGGTATAAAAGCATAAATCCAGGGGATGATGTTGTATTGTCAGTCATTTCTCTATTTTTTCCTTGATGCTTTTCCTCACTTTATGTGCCTCATTCTATGAAAAAGTCCAGCTCTTTTAAAATATATTTCTCAGCCTATCTTGCTTCTATCAGAGTTCAGTTAATGGGAGAAAACTGGCATAACACTGAAGGACAAGGGAAAGAGAAAAGCCAGCGTATGTCTATATTCTCTCTGCCTCCTGTGGTAGGCAGTGACTTTGTTCTCTCTTCTAGCTTCAACTCCTAGCAAATTACCCCGATTCCCAGGTACCAGCCGTTGATGTGGAACCCAGTTTGAGTTCACAATCTGGTAATGCTCTATCCTCCTTTTGTCCTTGCAGCCAGGTGGTGGTAACTGCTGGTTTGCTTTTTCCCTTTCTTGATAACATAGCTTGGAGCACAGAAGTTAATTTTGATGAAGTACAATGTATCTTTTTTTCTTTTGTCATGTGGGCTTTGCGTATTACATCTAGAATCTATTGACTAATTTGAGGCAAAAAATATATACTCCTATTTCTTCTCTAAGCTTGATATAATCTTGGCTGTCACTTTTAGATCTATGGCCCCTGTATGGTGTGAGGTAGAAGTCAAGGTGTATTATTTTTATATGGCTAACCGACTCTGGGACTATTTGTTAAAAGACTATTCTTACTCCCATTTAACTGACTTGATACACTTATTAGTGTAACTCTGTAGTCAGTTTCTAAACAGGAACATATGAGTCCTTCGTATTTGTAATTTATTATTATTTTATATTTGTAATTTATTTCAAGATTATTTTGATTGTTCTGACTTTCTCTTTTTTTTTTTTTTAAAGATGGAGTGTCACTCCTGCACCCACCCAGGAGTGCAGTGGTGGGATCTCAGCAGACTGCCACCTGTGCCTCCCTGGCTCAAGTGGTTCTTCCACCTAAGCCTCTGGAGTAGCTGGGATTACAGGCTTGAGCCACCGTGCCCAGCTAATTTTGTTTATTTTTAATAGAGATGGGGCTTTGCCATGTTGGCCAGGCTTGTCTCGAATCCTGGTCTCAAATGATCTGTACACCTCGGTTTCCCCAAGGGCTGGGATTACAGGTGTGAGCTACTGTGCCAGGCCTATTCTGGGTTTTTTAAGTTTCCATGTGAATTTTGGATCAGCATGTCAATTTCAGCCAAGGAGCCAGCTTGGATTTTGAGAGGAACTGTGTTGAATATGCAGATCAGTTTTGGGAGTTTTGCCATTTTAACAATATTAAGTCTTCTAATCCATGATGATGACCTAATTTTCTATTAACATTTATTTTTGTTTTCTTTATTTCAATAATTTTTGTTTTTATTAACAAATTTCCAGTAAGAAGTCTACCATATATTTTGTGATTTTTATTTCTATTATTCTTTTTCACATTATTGACAATAGCACTTACAGATTTCATATTTACACTGTTCTCTGTTCCTTTATATAAATAAAATTGATTTTTATATTGACATTGAATTTTGCAAACTTGATGAGTAATTTTTATTTGCACATTTCTTAAGAATTTTATGTTCAAGATAATGTCATCTGCAAAACAGAAATAGTTTATTCCTTCCCTTCCAATCTGGATGCACTTTATTTCTTATTTTTGCTTAATTGCCCTGGCTGGAAGATATGGTACAATGTTGAGTAGAAGCGGTAAGAGCAAATATTCTTGTCTTGTTCTACATTCTAATAATAGAATGTAGTCTTCTATTATTAGATATGAGATAGCTGTGATTTTTTTTCTTAGAAGCACTTTATCAGGTTGAGAGGATTTTTTTTACTGTTCTTAGATTGTTGAGTCTTTGTATTTTGGTTTGCTTTGTTTATCATGAAAAATGTTGCATTTTTTCAATTGTTTTTTCTGGGCCTATTGAGCATATTATGTATTTTTTGTTCTTTAATGTATTAACTTGGTATATTTCATTGAATGAGTTTTGTATGTTAAAACAATCTTGTATTCCTGAACTGAATCCCATGAGTCCATGATAAATAATCCTTTTTTGTATTCTGTGGCTTCAGGTTGCTGGTATTTTGTTGATAATTTTTACATCTGTATTCATAAGGGATATTGATGCACAGTTTTCTTATCCTGTGTTATCTTTGTCTGGTTTTAGTAGCAAGGCACTACTGGCTTCATAGAATGAATTGAAAAGTGTTTTTTGTCTTCATCTACCTTTCATAATATTTTGTGAATAATGGGTATTAACCATTTAAATATTGGTAGAATTCACCAGTAAAACCATCTTGGCCTGAAAATCTTCATGGAAAATTTTCAAATTATTAATTTCTTTATTTGTTTTTAGATATTCCAATATACTTTTTCTGAGGTCAGTGTGAGCAACTGGTGTCTTTCCAGGACTTTTAATTTCATATATAGGTTTTCTAATTTGTTGGCATAATTATTCATCACATTCCTCTATGATTATTTTTGTTTCTGTGAGATCAGTAGTAATATCCTCTCTTTTCCTCAACTTTTTTTCTGACCTCAGTTGTTTGTACCTTCTTTCTTTCTTTTTTTTTTTTTATGTAATTCTAGCTAAAGGTTGGTGAATTTGTTGATCTTTTCAAAGAGCAAAGTTTTGGAATCATTGATTTTCTCTTCTGTTTTTCTTTTCTCTACATTATTTACGTCTTCCCTAATCTTTATTATTCCTTCTTTTTGTTTGTTTTGGGTTCTCTTTGCTCTTTTGCTTCTGGTTTCTTACAGTAGAAGAAATAGTAGTAGAATATAGTAGTAAAATATTGGTTTGAAATATGTCTAATTTTATATATAGGCTATTACAGCTAACAGTTTTCCTCTGAGGACTTCTTTGGCTGCATCCTGTAAGTTTTGGTATGTTTTGTTTTATTCTTATTCATCTTAAAGCATTTTCTAATTTCCCTTGTGATTCTTCTCTGACCTACTGATTATTTAGAATAATTTTCTTAAGTTTTCACATATTTGTAAATATCTGAAATTTTCTTCTTTATTTCTAATTTTAATCAATTGTGGTCAAAAACATATTTTGCATGCTTTTAAGCCTTTTAAATTTATTGAGGCTTTAAAAATGCCCTAATGTAAGTATACCTTGAAGAATGTTATGCACACACTTGAAAAGAATGCATATTCTGTCGTAGGATGAGAGTTCTATAAATGTCTGTTAAGTATAGTTGTTTATATTGTTGTTCAAGTCTTCTCTCTGCTTGTTCTATTTGTTTTCTTATGCTTGGTTGTAGTAATGATTATTAAAAGTAAGTGTCTTATTCTGTTCAGGCTGCTATATAACAAAATGCCTTAGACTGAACAGTTTATAAATAACATTTATTTCTCATAGTTCCAGAGGTGGAGAAGTTTAATATCAAGGCACAGGCAGACTCGACATCTGTTAAGGGCTCACTCTGCTGCATAGATGGTGCTGTGTGATGAATCCTCACATGGAGCAAATAACTTCCTCACACCTCTTATATTAGGTCACTAATACCACTTATGAGGGCTTTGCCCTCATGACTTAATCACCTTCTAAAAGCCCCACCTCTAACTGTATTTCTACATTAACATTCAACACATGAATTTTTGAAGGACACAAACATTCAGACTATAGTAGTGGGGTACTAAAGCCCTCTACTATAATTGTGTTGCTTATTTCTCCCTTTAATTCTGTCACTTTTTACCTTATGTATTTTAGTATTCTGTTGTTTGGTATCTTTATGTTTTTAATTGTTATCATTTGTTAATAGAATGATCTTTTATCATAAATTATTTTCTTTGTCTCTACAAAGATATTTGCCTTAAATTATTTTTTTCTGATGCTAATAGTGCCAATTTAAATCTCCTTTAATTATTGTTTGAATAGCATATCTTTTTCTATTTTTTTTTTTTTTGAGATGAAGTCTTGCTGTGTCACCCAGTCTAGAGTTCAGTGATGTGATCTCGGCTCACTGCAACCTCCACCTCCCAGGGTTCCAGTGATTCTCCTGTCTCAGCCTCTCAAGTAGCTGAAACCACAGGCATGTCCCACCACACCCGGCTAATTATTTTTGTATTTTAGTAGAGATGGTGTTTCGCCATGTTGGCCTGGCTGGTCTTGAACTCTTGACCTCAAGTGATCTGCCCTCCTGGGCCTCTCAAAGTGCTAAGATTCCAAGTATGAGTCACCATGCCCAGCCCCATCTTTCTAATTTCAACCTATTTTTTTCTTGGAATCTAGAGTGTGTCTCTTGTGGATAGGATATGGTTACATTGTTTTTTGTTTGTTTTGCTAATCTCTGACTTTTCATTAATGGATTAGTATACTTAATCTATTTACATATAGTTATCTTTTTTTTTTGATACAGAGTCTTGCCCAGTGGCACATGCTGGAGTGCAGTGGCATGATCTCAGTTCACTGCAACTTTCCCCTCTGGGGTTAAATCAACTTTTCTGCCTCAGCCTCCTGGTTAGCTTGGATTACAAGAATGTGCCACATCTGGCTAAGTTTTGTATTTTTAGTAGAGAAGGGATTTAACCACACAGCACAGGCTGGTCTTGAACTGCTGGCCTCAAATGATCTGCCTGCCCTGGCCTCCCAAAGTGCTGGGATTATAGGTGTAAACCACCCTGTCCAACCTAGTTCTCTATTCTATTACTACCTTATCTTGTGTTAGATATTTTCTAGTGTAGCATTTTAATTATGTCATTTCTTTTGATACATTTTTTAGTTATTTTCTTAGTGTTTAATACAGGATTAAAATTTGCATTTTAGCTTTTAAAAACCTAGTTTGGGTTAATACTGACTTAAGTATATAAATACTAACTTAAGTATGTAAAAACTTTGTTCCAAAATATATCCATTACATACACCCTCTTCTGTGCTATTGTTGCCATGTAAACCTTATAAGACTTATATATGATATACACAATTTGTACAGCATTACACATAATATATAGGAACTACTTATATATATTCTCACATATATCCACAAATAAATACAGTCTAATCCCATCTAAAAGTTTTATAATTATTGCTTCATGCAATTGTCTTTTGAATTAGAAGAGTTATAAACCAAAAAACATACACTCTTATGTCAACCTTTTATGTAATCTAAAGGTAGTTAGAATTTACCCATGCTCTTTACTTCTTGACATAAATTTGAGTTAGTATCAAGTAACTCAAATTCAGTTCAGCTCTTTCAATTCAGCTGGATTAACTTCTTTTAGCATTTCTTATAGCAAGTCTGTCAGTTTTTCATTAATCTGGTAATGTCTTAATATCTTCTTTATTTTTGAAATATAGCTTTGCTTTATTTAGAATCATTGGGGCTGACAAACTTTTTCTTTCAGTATTTTGTATATGTAATTGCACTGCCTTCTGTTCTTCTTGGTTTTTGATAATAAGTCAGCTGTTGTTCTTACTGAAAATTAACTGTATGTGATAACTTCTTTCTTGCCACTTTAAAGATTCCCTTTCTTTGAAAGTTTGATTATGACATGTTTATGTGTGGATCTCCATGATTTTATCTTACTTGAAATGTATTGACTTTCTTTGATGTGTTAATTAATGTTTTCATATAATTTTAAAAGTTTTCAGGCATTATTATTCATCTCTATTTTTCATTTGTATCTATTCATCTGTCTCTTCTTTTCTTCTGAGACTTTTATTGGTGTGCTTTATAATGTCCCACAGATCTGCTGTTGAAACATTTTAATAAACATTTTATTTTAATTATTGTATTTTTCAACTCTAGAATTTTTATTTTAAACAATTTTTAAATAATATTTTTATCTCTTTATTGATGTAACTGCTGAATTTTTTAAATTATTGTAATTATTTTAATTCTTTATATGTGATTTTCTTTTATTTTATCATATTTATAATAACTTATTTTAAATATGTATTAAATCCAATATCTACATTACTTCAGGGATAATTTCTCTTGATGTATTTTTTCTTTGTGTGAGTCATAATTTTCTCTTTTTTTGTATATCATAATATTAATGAAAATTGTATACTTTAAATTATATGCTGGGGCAACTCTAGAAATCTAATCCCTTGGCCTGTCTCCCATAATTGCTGCTGTTACTGTTTTTTCTGCTATTGTTGTTGTGATGGTTTAGGGATCTCTCGGACTAATTCTGCAATGTATTCATGTCTTACAGTGGGCAGCCACTGAAGTTACTGCTTGGTTAGCTCGGTCATCAGTCAAAGATTAGTGAAAGATTTTCTTAAATACATAAGGAGCTCTGTGTGAATATTTCAGCATGCCTTAAAACATTTATGGTATTGGCAATTCTGTGCTGGCTTTTGCGTCTTGTCTGCAAAAGTCCTCGAGGTTGTTTAGAATGAGAGAGTTGATCCTTGTATGTGGTTCCTGGCCATGCACAAAGTCCTAGACAGATGTTACCTCTTAGATTCCTTGGAAATTTTCAGGTTTTAAAAACCCTGCCATAGGTACCTTCTGATTTTCTTTTTAAATTTATCACCAGATTCTTATTTGTCCTAACTTGAATCACAGCCTTAGGGAAGGGCAATGTTTAATAACTGTTTCTAATTGCTTTTAACCAATTTTTTGAGGACAGAGCTTTTCCCATAGAATGAGTTTAAGTCAGGTTAAGTAATGACAACACTCTGTAAAGGAAGGTGAAAACAGGTAAAATAGTGAATGTGCTCTGGAGAGGGAACGTTTTGGGAAGCTTCAAGTATGCTCTGCCCTCCGTACACTGCAGATCTCCTAATTTTTATAGCTACCGTGTTGGAAGACTGCTCTTTCAAGGCTACTGTGGGGCTGGGCATGGGGATTCGATATTCGCTAAGTTAAAGCAAACAAACCAAAAATCTTGCCATTCTTGCTGAGAATGATTAATTTTTCTTAAATGAATGCTCCTCAGAGTGTTGAAGGATTTTCTTAATTTTCAGAACTCTGAAAAAGGTTGATTTTGACATATTTCTGCTAGTTTTTCTTTTAAATGAGCAGATATATTTATGAAGGTTCTAACTCTAAATTCTTCACTTAAAGAGGAATATTTTAATATAACTGCCTCAATGTACATACATAAAAGCAATTTTTAGGAATGGACTAGAGTAATATTCAATATAAATTATGTGAGCAAAAAATGCAAGACATATATTTTTAAGATAAATATTTAGTTGTCATATTAAAATACTCGAAGAGAAACAGGTGAAGTTGGCTGGGTACAATGGCTCACACCTATAATCCTAGCACTTTGAGAGGCCAAATCAGGAGAATCATTTGAGGCCAAGGGTTTGAAACCAGGCTGGGCAATTTGGCAAAACCCTATCTCTACGGATAATTAGCCTGGCATGGTGTCACACACCTATAGTTCCAGCTACTCAGGAGACTGAGGTTGGAAGATCCCTTGAGCCTGGGAGGCAGAGGTTGCAGTGAGCCAAGATTGCACCACTGCACTCCAGCCTTAGCAACAGAGCCCTGCTCACCAAAATTAGTTAACTTAACTAAAAATTTAGTTAATTTAACTAAAATTAACAAAAAGATTAACTTAATTTTAGTCATGCATTACACCCAATACACCCAAATTAATATCAATGCAATAGGCAACCAATATGAAAACATTTGAGATATTTTAGATTCCTTTTTTCATACAAAATCTTTCAAAGCTTGTACATATTTTGCACTTATATTTCAATTTAGACTAGCCACATACCAAGTGCCCAATAGAAGCCTGTAACTAGTGCATGCCATATTTAATAGTGTAGTGCCAGAGCAAGACTACATGGGCTAATGCTATTCTACTTAAAACTCAATTTCCTTAGCTGTTTGCTTGTGGTTCATATCAGTTTTCTCAACTTGTGATATAAAAACTTAAAATGGTTTTTACATTATGTATGTTTGTCAAACCATAGCTTGTTGGCCAAGGTTATTCCATCGCATGCTTTTTAAAATGAAGTTTTGTTGGAATTCAGCTTTGATCATTCATTTATGTATTATCTGCAGTTGCCATTGAGCTTTAACGCAGAATTGAATAGTTGAGACAGAGACCATATGGCCTGAAAAACCTGAAGTATTATTATCTGATTGTTTGTATAAAACGTTTGCTGACCCCTGCTTTGAAGATTTGTAGATTAAATTATTTTATACATATAAAATACTTAGATAAATGGCTAACACATGATAAGTAATTTTTATATTAGTTAAAAGTATTATCAATAGAGACAGTGGAAGAGGATATGTATCTCATAATTATTTGCATCTGAAACTACAGAAAGCAAAAGAAATTGACACTTTTTCACTGCTATTATATTTAGCCAGAAGTAGTTATTCTTCATTTTTCATTAATTTAAAAATAGAAATAGCATTTTTGATTTGGGACTATAC
Source organism: Leontopithecus rosalia (assembly GCA_028533165.1). Lineage (NCBI taxonomy): Eukaryota > Metazoa > Chordata > Mammalia > Primates > Cebidae > Leontopithecus > Leontopithecus rosalia. The sequence goes on from CM052662.1 coordinate 89,011,006, forward strand.
ACATTTTCATTATGCAAAGCATAATTCTTCAGGTATATTTCAAATTGTGGGTTGTTTACCTAAAACCATTTTTAGAAGTTGTCTTTGCAACTGTTTGTTTAAATTGTAAAAAGAAATGTTAGCTATCCAAGTGTATTTTTAAAATTTGTCCCTCTAAATCCTTGATTCCTAATTTGTTACATATGGGTAGACTAGTGGAAAATTTTAATAATATCTCAGGTGTTGCCAAATATGCCATTGGGTTGATATCTATGCTTCCAATCTCTTCATTATGGCCTATTTTTTAAATAGGAAAAGTAGCCCATAAGCAGTTTGTCATGAGGGAATCCATCAGTCTTGATCTCACATGGTTACTTATAGTCATTACCTTCTAGTGGTTTTAAGTACAGAAGGTAACTTGTTTAATACAAATATCTTGGGAAATACATGATAGGAGATCATCGACAAGTAGTTACTGCCTTCCGCCTCTGGTTAGAATAATGTATTTTGAAATATATTTCAAGCTGTTGGAAAACTTCAGTTAAGTCATTCTTCCCCTTTTACTTATGCCTCATGGACCCAATGTTTAGCCAACAATATAGAGTACATATCCTGCCAGATGCTGTAAGCATGCTGAAATTAACAGCTGGGACTCGATTCTACAAATTTAACATTAAACAACTAAATACAATATAAGATTAAATGGAATCACTACCAATCAAGGCAGTCATATCATACTATAAAACAACAAAAGGAAAAGAAGCCAGTCTAATAAAGAAGAGCTGAAAATGTGACACAGATGTAGCACCCTTTGATTTGGGTGTTGAGTGATGATTTAGAGTAGCCAAATACCTGGAATTGAATGGACAGCTATGCAACAAACCATATTCCCACTGACGATTTTAGAAAGAGATTTGACCAACACATAATTGAACAGAAAGCTGGTCTAAAGTCAAGCTACATACATCCTGTAAGGTGTAAATGCTGGGATAATAAAATCTCACTTTATCTAAGACCAGGAAGGAGTCACTCAAAAAATGAGCAGAACAAAGGAAAGAAAAGAACATCCAGAACAACTGAATAAAGAGTGTGCTGTCAGGAATGGCAGGGTTTATATTTTGTGAGTAAGTCAATGACATTTAGTGATACAGAGTGTATTAGTCATTCTCACACTGCTATAAAGAACTACCTAAGACTGAGTAATTCCTAAAGGAAAGAGGTTTAATTGACTCACAGTTCCGTATGGCTGAGGAGGCTTCAGGAAACTTACAATCATGGTGGAAGGGGAAGCAGGCACCTTCATACCTGGCAGCAGGTGTGACAGAGAGAGCACATGAGTGAAGAAGGAACTTGCCAAATGTATACAACCACCAAATTTCATAAGAACTTACTCACTATCACAAGAACAGCATTGGGAAACCACCCCAATAATCCCATGACCTCTCCACAGGTTTCTCCCTCAACACCTGGGGATTACAATTAAAGATGTGATTTGGGTGAGGACACAAAGTCTAACCGTATTATTGCACCCCTGGGTCCTCCCAAATCTCATGTCCCTTTCATATTTCAAAACCAATAATGCCTTCCCAACATTCCTATTTCATTCTAGCATTTACCCAAAAGCTCAAGTCCAAAGTCTCATCTGAAACTAGGCAAGTCCCATCCACCTAAGGGCCTGCTAAATTAAAAACAAGTTAGTTACTTCCAAGATACAATGGGGGTACAGGTATTGAATAAATAATCCTATTCCAAATGGGAGAAATTCAGAAAAACAAAGAGGCTACAGGCTCCATGCAAGTCCAAAATCAAGTGGGGTAGTAATTAAATCTTAAAGCTTCCAAATAATCTCTTTTGACTCCACATCTCACATTCAGGTAATACTGATGCATGTGGTAGACTCCCCAAATCTTGACCAATTCCAACCTTGCGGCTTCTTAGAGTACAGCCTGCTCCTGGCTGCTTTCACTGTCTGGTGTTGTGTCTGTGGCTTTTCCATGTGCATTATATAAGCTGTCAATGGATCTACCATTCTGGGGTCTGGAGGATGGTGACCCTCTTCTCACAACTCCACTGGGCAGTGCACCAGTGGGGATCCTGTGTCGGAGCTCCAATCCCACATTCTCCTTCCATACTGACCTAGTAGATGTTCTTTATGAGGGCTCCACCCCTGGACCAAACTTCTACCTGGACATCCAGGCATTTTCATACATCCTCAAATCTTGGTAGAGGTTCCCAAACCTCAATTCTTGACTTCTGTGCACCTGCAGGCCTAACACCACATGGAAGCTACCAAGACTTGGGGCTTGTACCTTCTTAAGCAATGGACTGAACTGTATGTTTGTCCCTTTTAGGCATGGCTAAGATGCAGACCATCAAGTCCCAAGACTTCACAAAGCAGCCAGGCCCTGGGACTGGCCCAGGAAACTGTTTGTTTCCTCCTATGCCTCCTCTGATGGGAGGGACTGCCATAAAGACCTCTGACATGCTCTGAAGACATTTTCCCCATTGTCTTGGTGATTAACATTTGGCTTCTTTTTACTTATGCAAATTTTCTGCAGCTGGCTTGAATTTCTTCCCAGAAAATAGGTTTTTCTTTTCTACTGCATCATCACGCTGCATATTTTTCAAACATTTATGTTCTACTTCCCTTATAAATATAAGTTCCAATTTCAGATCATCTCTCTCAAGTTCAAAATTCCACAGATCTCTAGGGCAGGAGCTAGTCTCTTTGCTAAAGCACAGAACAAGTGAATTTTACTCCAGTTCCCAATAAGTTCCTCATCTCCATCTGAGACAACCTTACCCTGGAATTTGTTGTATACATCGCTATCAGCATTTTGGTGAAAATTAAACAAGTCTCAAGATGCTCCAAACTTTCCCATATCTTCCTGTCCTCTGAGCCTTCCAAACTGTCCTGTTATCCAATTCCAAAGTCGTTTCCACATATTTGGGTATCTTTATAACAGTGCCCCACTACCTTGGTACTAATTTATTGTATTACATTAGTTGTTTTCAAACTGCTATAAAGAACTGCCTAAGACTGAGTACTTTATAAAGAAAAGAGCTTTAATTGACTTGCAGTTCCACATGGCTGGGGAGGCCTGAGGAAACTTATACTCATGGTGAAAGGGGAAGCAAGCACATCTTACCTGGTGGCAGGTGAGACAGAGCAAGCATGTGAGCAAAGAAGTAACTTGCCAAGCACTTATAAAAGCATCAGATCTCATGAGAACTATTTACTTTGATGAGAACAGAATAGGAAAAACTAATACCATGATACAATCACCTCCCACCAGGTTCCTCCCCTACCTAGGGATTACAATTCAAGATAAGATTTGGGTGGGGGCATCAAGCCTATCCATATCATAGGTCCTCTAAAAATGAATTCAGGAATCAATCACTTCACGTGGAGAGAAAAGCTTAAGCTTAAAAACAAAATGAAAGAGCATGATGTGATTAAAACGAATGCTAGCCTGAATAAGAAACAATATCACTGGTGACATCTACCTTCTACTTAAGACGTAGAAATCTGAAAATAATATTATTTCCATGTAACAGCATAAAGAATGTGTATAATTTACAAAATCACACATTTTCTGGAGAGTTGACGTCATAAGGTAACAAAAGACCTTGAAATTTATGTAACAACAAGTGCCTTCAAGGAGAAACAGAACATAAGCACTGGCTCAACTAGGCAAAGTGTGGGAGGAAGAAAGAGAAAATTACCATAAAAGTGAACTAGAACAATTCAGCTACAATTTTTAGCTATTTAAAGGATGAGTATGGGCTATCAGAAAAGTTTGAAACTCCAAAATGCTTCTGACAAAAGGAGTATTTGCATTCATTTACAGGTTCTACTGCATAAAAATTTATTAAGTTCTCACAGCAAAGATTGGAGTTATAGGAAAAGACTGGAGAAAGCTTCTTTTACTGGTACAAGCCTGGGAAAGGGGAGGAGTTGCTGCTGCAGTAAAGACACAAAGTACTGTCTGGTTTTGTTCTCTCTAAAGAACAGTGAGTCTTGCCTTCTCTAAAAATCTGTGGCTGGGGAAAGGAAAATGGAAAACCACTCTACGCCCAGGGCAGGGGCGGAAAACACTTCTAGCTCCAAACTGTTAGCCACAATGTTCTTCTATGAGAAGGTAAAGAATCAGCAGCAAGATTTGTCCCCAAAATTCAGAGACACAAAATGAAGCAGAAACAGAACAACAAAATCTTTCTACCTACTAACAGCTGTGGAGCCAGCCTCAATTAATACAGGCGAACTGGTTAGGCAAGACCATGGCAAAAGTTATTTTATGAAGCATAAACACACAGAGAAGGCCTAAAGTTAAGAAGAAAGCAAATAAATACTGAGTGAAACTTTTCATATCAGCTTCCCGCTCCACTCCCCAGCACCGACCAACACACAAATTAACAGTAGAGGAATTTGAAACTGGTGGTAATCACAGGAAAAACAAAACCCAAGCCTAACCCAATTCCTTTCTAAATTAAATCACCACCTCTCAAATGATAAAAGCCTAGCATGCAAAAAAGTATGTGCCCATTTTCAGGTGATAGCGTTACTTACTTCAGTCTCAGCTGGCCTGCATAAGATGTACATCTTAAATAAAGATGTATAAGACACAAAATCAAGAGAAAATAGAAATCTGAAAAGAAAAAGAAATCAGTGTAAGCACACTAATAAACAACATGAGTATAGGTACTCTTAGATGAAGAATTTAGAACAACTATGATTAATACATTAAAGACTAATAGGATAGGTAGATGGAAAGAATGAAGAGATGTGAAATTTTAGCAGAAAATGAAGAAATAATATGTCAGATGCAGCTAAAAGCTAAAAACGATATTTATTGTATCAAATGCTCTATTAGAAAAAGAAGTCTCAAATAAATTATTTAAAATCCCAATTAAAGAATCTAATAAGAAAAAGCAAATTAATTTTATACCAAGCAGCCAGAATAAAATAAATTGGGAAAGCAGAAATGACCAAAGTTGTAAACAGAAAAACAACTGGGAATATCAATGAAGCCAAAAGTTTGTTCTTTGAAAGAATCAGTAAACTGACAAATCTTTGCCAAGAAGAAAAAGATAAAAACAGAAACAAATACATAAAAATATTTGGAATGAAGATAAAATCATAACATATCATATAAGCATTAAAGATAATAGGAGAATATTGTGATTACATTTATGCACATTGTTTTGTCGTTAGAAATTCTTTGAAAGATAAAAACTATCAAACCTCACTTGAGAAGAAATATATATCCTAAAAAGATCTATTAAAGAAATTCTGTTTATGTTTAAAAATATTTCAACAACAACAAAATTGCAGGTAGAGATGGCTCCGTAGAACAGTCAACAAATTTAAAACATTTAAGAAAGAAATAATGCCGCTTCTAAATATTTACATTTAGATGTCCACTTCCCCCATACAATTTTTTGAAAAGTCTATTTTTCCTTCATTGAATTGATTTTGATGCTTTTTTCAAAATTAACTAATTCTATCAGTGTGAGTCTATTTATGGACTCTCCATTCTATTCCAACCTTGTATCTAATATTTTGCCAAGAGTATACTGTCTTTACAGTAAAGTACTATTGCTTTACAGTAAACTCTGATATCAAGTATATCTAATGCTCCATATTTAGCCATCTTCTAAAGTTGTTTATGGGTATTCTGGTTTCTTTATCTTTCTATGTACATTTCATAATTATTTTATCAATATCTATTCAAAATCCTGCTAGCATTTTAACTGGAATTCTACTGAATTGTATAGCAGCTCAAAATTGATATATAAATAATATTATTTTTAAAATACATGAAAATGTACATATATATCTATTTAACTATTCTATCTTTCATTGTTAGCGCTTTATAATTGCCAGCAATGCTTAAAATACTTTGTTATAGTTTCACCTACACATTTCATAGTTTTGGTGCTTCTAGAAATAATACTCGGTTCTTAAAAACGACTTTATTGAGTTATGACTGACATGAAAAAAGTGGCACCTATGGAATTTATACAGCTCAGTGAGTCTGGGATTAGTACGTGCATCTGTGAAGCTGTAACTACCACCAAGGCCGTAAGCATCTTCGTCACCTCCCAAACCTTCCTCTTGCTGTTTTGTTATTATCATCCTTATTTCTGTGTGAGTGTTAAGAACACTCAACATAAGCTCTACCTCCTTAGCAAGTTTTAACTATGCAATACAGTATTGTTAACTGCTGGCATTATACTGGACAGTAAATCTCCAGAACATATTTTTCTTTTATAACTGAAATTTCCTACTATTTGGCCATCATTTCCTAACATACCCCCCCATCACCTGGCAACTGCATTTCTACTCTCTATCTCTATGAGTTTGACTATTTTGAATTTTAGACATAAATGAGGTTACACAATATTTGTCTTTTTGTATCTGGCTTATTTCACTTCGTGTAATGTCTTCCAGGCCCATCTATATTGTTGTGAATGGCAGAATTTCCTTGTTTTTCAAGGCATAATAATATTCCATTGTGTGCATATATGTATATACACACAGACATATATATACACACACACCACATTTTTAAAATCCATTTATTTATCAATGGACTTTTAGGTTGTTTCCACTATAAATAATGCTTCAGTGAATATGGGTGTGTAGGCATCTCTTCAATATCCTATTTAAATTCCTTGGATGATTACGTAGAGGTAAGTTTGCTGGATATGATAAGATGTTAATATTCAAATTATATACAGAAATAACACAACTCAATGACATACAACAAATAACCCAATTCAAAGATTAGCAGAAGACGTGAACAGATATTTTTTTCTAAGAGGATGTACAAATAGCCAACAGGTATATGAAAAGGTGTTCAACACCAGTAATCATTAATGAAATGTAAATCAAAGCCTCCATGGGGAGCCAGGTGCAGTGGCTCATGCCTATCATCCCAGAACTTTGGAAGGTCGAGGTAGACGGCTTGAGTCCAGGAGTTCAAAACCAACCTAGGCAACATAGGAAGACCTCATCTCTACAAAAAACTCTACAAAAAATTGGTTTTAATTAGCTGGGTCGGGTAGTGTACACCTGTAGACCCAGCTATCTAGGAAGCTGAGGTGGGGGCATTCCTCGAGCCCAGGAGTTAGAAGCTGCAGTGATTTATGTTCATGTCACTGCACTACAATGGGTGACAGAGTGAGATCTTAAATATACTCTAAGCTTCCATCTAAAAAACAAGGAGATACAGTACCCAGGAACATCATAAGTTGAGACCTAGAAAAGAAGCATAATTTAGAATTTCTTATTCCTGCCAAAGGCATTCTTTGAGCTGTACTCAGCATTTTAATATTTTGTCATTATCAGAGACATGAGTCTTTATCCCCACGTGAGTCCACATACCACCGTCCAGCCACCCAGATCCAAAATGAGGTTTAGTTGAAACAGCACGAGCAGACTTTGAAAATGAACCTCTGTAAACGACTCCCATGGGGCTGCCAGCAGCTCATTCACAGTGGGTTTCTTGTTTCTCCCAAACGGTGGGCTTCGGGGGCAGAACAGGAGTCAGCAGAGATGATTACTGTGGTCTTACTATAAAGACCTAATTGTGTAGATGTATGGCAAATGCATGTACTATGTGTTTGTGTGTGTTTAAGAATGATGTAGTCATTGGCTCAATGATAAATTATAATCTTTGGATGATCAAGTCAATTATTGCTTTCCAGAGCGAGACTGATTGTTTCATTAAGCTATATATATACACACACACACACACACACAATTTTGGCTATCTAATGTATTATATATAATATAATAATACATATATATTGTACATGTAATATAACATGATACGTAATATACAATATATTGCATATATCATAGCTATCTTGAGTGTGTTTAATCATGCTTCAAGAAGAGTTGACAGGAAAACACTGCATATTCATCAATTAGGACCATGAATAAAGAAAAAGTATTTATTCACTCACTCCTTTATTTATTCAACCAATATTCTGAGCATCTATAAAATACAAATCAAGATGTTAAATGTTGCCCAAAGGTGAGAACATGACAGAAAGGCAGATACTAGACAAACAATTTCAAAATGAATTATGCATTTGCAATTTTGCTAAGTGTGCTATAAGGTGAAAAACAGGATGCTGTGAGTTCTTCTAATAAGAAGATCTGTTATGCAAGACTTCTTTTATTCCTGTTTAATCCCTGTTGTGAGTGTGTGTTTGTCTGTATGTGTGTACTTCTGGGCTCCAGTGAATCATAAGCATAGAGGGTATGGCATGGAGAATGTTGGAAGAAGAAGAAAGCAGCCTTTTTATCTTTACTCCTGGGATTTTCCTTCGTATGTATAGTTCTATTCACCTTTGTATGATTAAGAACTACCTTATAGTTTGAACTTTCTATCAGAATTCTTGAATTTAATATGGTCCATGTTAGTCAATGATCTCTTTAACTTGGGATGCAATTATAAAAAATAAAGAGAAATTATGAAACATCTAATCATTTTCCTGATTCTAGGAGACAGCCTTGAAGCTCTGCTGACACACTCTACTCTTCCTTTGAGACAGTGAAAGTAGAAGGGCCTCTGTGGTCCACCATCTCATAGACTGTTTTCTTACACTCTTTCCAGCACTATGGCACTGTGGCATTTAGAACGAGTGAATAATTTTGTACATTCAATATAACCTGGGGGCAGTTTTTTATTCTGCTTATGTCAAAGTAGGTTTCTTAAAAATGCTAAAGTAAGTTGGTGTAGAGATAGTTATCAGGAGGGACCTGAGAGTTTATCTAGTTATATACTATTTTTTTCCAGAAAAAAAGACCAAAAATTAGACAGATGAAATGATTGCTTGACATCAAAATTGTGTGATTTATGGGCAAGGTGATGTTGGGGTTTTATTCGGGCTAAATAAACTCAATCCTTTTCAACATTTTTCTCTTTGAATTTTTCAGTACTCTAACTATTTCAAAAACATTCTTTAACAAGAATAAAATGCTCAAATACAAAACGATGGTAAACAGAAGCAAACATTTTGTTGGAAATAAATGACTTGGCTTGCTGTTTCTTTCCTCTTCGTACTCCATAGGGCTGCAGTGATCAAGATTTCCTCCTGGAGGAGTGAATTCTTCAGCTTTCAGCATCTGTTAATTTTCTGAATGTTGCCTGTCTTGATTTTATAATGCAGCATTTATGGAGAGAAGTGTATCTCGCAGTGGCCATTAGGCTAACAGTCGTAGATGACAGATGAAATGCTTAGCAGCTGCACATTATGCCATCTAGCCCTAAACTGGACATCTACAATTCATCCTTCAAAACACACATGTACATGATTACTGAAGTTACAGATACAATTAAATCTTCACCAGCAGATGTGTTATGGGAAGGAGCTGGGTAATGAGAACATAGTTGTGGCCGCTGATGCCGGATTGGGCACTGTAGTTTAAAAACAGCTATTCTTGGCCGGGAACGGGCACTCATGCCTGTGATCCCAGCACTTTGGGAGGTTGAAGCAGCCAAATCACGAGGTCAGTAATTCAAGACCAGCCTTGTATTTTTAGTGAAACCCATTTCTACTAAAAATACAAAAATTAGCCAGGCGTGGTGGCGTGCCTGTTGTCCCAGCTAATGGGAAACCTGAGGCAGGTGAAACGCTTGAATCAGGGAGGTGGAGGATGCCAGGAGGTGGAGGTTGCTGGGAGGCAGAGGTTGCCGGGAGCCAAGATCGCACCACTGCACTCCAGTCTGGGCACAGAGCAAGATTCCATCTCAAAACAAAAACAAACAAACAAACAGCTATTCTTTATCTGACTTCCTATTTCAACTCTTTTGTTCATACGGCATCAAAGATAAAAATTCAGTTTCTCTCACATCATCTCTTAGATAATTACGTTTTCTTTAAAAGGGTCGATGTCCTTAGAAATGACAAACCTCAAGATGGATGCCCTATTTTAAACTTGGGACCTTTTTCTCACTTTCTTTTTTGAGACAGGTTCTTGCTCTGCCACCCAGGCTGAAGTGCAGTGATGTAACCTGGGCTTACTGCAACCTCTCACCTCCTAGGATCAAGCAATCCTCCTGTCTCAGCTCCCAAGTAGCTGGGACTGCAGGCATGTGCCACCACACCTGGCTAATTGTTGTATTTTTTGTGGACATGGGGTTTCACCGTGTTCCCCAGGCTGGACTTGAACCCTTGGACTTAAGCAATCTACCTGCCTCTGCCTCCCAAAGTGCTGAGATTACAGGCATAAACCACTGTGCCAAGCCTAAACCTAGATTTTCAATGCATCCCATCATTGTCTGACCCTTTAGAATGCCTGTAACTACTTTACCCATGCCTGCAAAATATGATTTGCCATGCATTTCCCTCACTTTGTTTCTTACTCAAATCCATTGCCTTCTGGCTGTGCTCTATTGTATAGATACAGTGAACATAAATATTTGTGTATCATAAATAAGTTTTAAAAAACTCTTGTAAAAATTTGACATGTTTGTAGAAAATTCTTCCACTCTTTAAGCCTACTTCTTAACTTATTTTGCTTTTAAATTTATCCACATGTAACTGTGGCCACCTTTCTTACTCTGATAATTCCCTCATAGGATTTGTTTTTTGATGACTGAAGAAGTACCTAAAAGAATTCTTGAAATGTACTAGGTGCTTGATGAATAACAGCTGTACCATGGCAGGGTAGAAAGACCCTGAACTTTACTTGTAGGTAGATCAGAGTTCATGGTATATGTCTATGGCTTGCTAGCTATGTGACCTTGGCTGTATTTCTTAGCCTTTATGATGATCAGTTTCCTTTAAGAACAGGGAATAAACCCTAACTTGTAATGATAATGTAAGAATTGGAGACAATATCTCTAGCAAACATGGAGTGCCCTCTAAATGATATAATCACTATCATCACTCCCAGCTGTTCACTTCAGGAGTTTAAAATCTTTGTGTTGGCTGTTAAACCTGTGATTTTACTTTTCCACACAACAAAGGGCATGGTAAACTCAGCCGCAGTTGGAGTTTGAAACAACTCAAATCTGTGGAAAACAATGTGGCACAGGCGTTATGGGCAAGGCCTCTGGACTTGGAGTACTGACCGTAGCCCCAGTGTGTGAAATTGAGCCAGATATTTCATACGATCAGCTCCTATCTCCCATTCCAAAAATGTTAGTATTTCTTTATTAGTTCACCACATGTTTGAGGCACTACTACACACGTGGTATTGTTCCGTAGCCTGGGAACATGGGGCAGAAAATATCCCTTCCCTCATGGACTTTACCGGGGGAGAAGTAGACAGCAAGCAATCAAACGCATGCTCAACTCCTTTGACAATTAAAACTATGATAAGTACTATGAAGAAAAAGTACAGAATATCGGGACAGCATTGAGCAGGCACCCAGCCTCATTAGGGAGAGGGCTGTGGAATATAACAAAGCTTCCTGCAGCAATGTCATGAGGATTAACTGCCACAAATTGCTTAGCAATGATCTGGCTCAGAGTGAGGGCTCAGAAATTGTTAACTATTAAAGCTATGTTTATTGAAGTCCTAATGAATAGTTTGTACAAGGATAAAAACTCTAATAGGTATAAAAGAAAGACGAATCCGTTTCAGGCTGTGTCCCTGAGGATTACAGAGTCCCACTGAAGAGACAATAGGTCATACAAATATGGGATTAAATGCCCAAGCAATAAACCTCTAGAAATTTCACATTTTAAAGTATCAGTTTAGTCTGAAGTAGTCAGAAAATGGTCCCAGAAGAGATGAAATTTAATGTAGGCCCTGAAGAAAGAGTTGATTTTTTTTATATAGTTAAAAACTAAAGGGAAGAGCTAATACTAATGTGTGCATTCCATCTTTACTCCCTGAATAGGTAAAGTAAATTTTAATTGCCCACCGGTAGGTAATTTGAGGTTAATGTAGCAGTTTAGTGAGGTCATGAATCACTAATCTTCTTTTTCATTGCATTCTCCATCATTCTCTGGATGTTAAGGATATTTCCCAAAGAAGAAAGCAACAGCAGCTTCAAACATATTCAAATACAGTTACAATAAATACCAGGGAAATAACAGTTTTGCCCCACTGGCTTAAAAAAAGTATACTAGAGAGAAAAATAGTTTCCAAAACCAACTTAACAGAAGTCTTCCCACATGTCGTTGGACAAGACGGATTGTATGCGAAAGGGAGACATTTCTAATCATTTGTTGAAGACAATCACAGTGCCATGAATGACTTACACAGGACATGTTTCATCCCCTTGGTGGGATATCTGGTGCTTGGAAATTTTTTTAAGAAGGACAGTTCATCAATGTAAGGACAAAAAGAAAAATGACTTTTAGGGGGGGGGCTGCTAACAGCCACACTTCCTATTCCTCATTCTTTATACATAAAATTTTCTTCTATTCATCTACTCTGAGATCCCAAAGAAGAGCTCGTTCTTGGTGTCTTACATGCCTGCTCCCCACAAGCTGAGGATGTTGTCTCCTCTGAGAAAGATTCAGAGCTCTTGCCTCTTGATCTAGACCCAGTGGCATAATTAGCTACCACTTCTCAAAGAGCCTTCAGGTACATGATGTCACATGGAAGTGGCCTAAAAGATGGAACACATGGGTAAAGCAGGAAAATTCTGTGCTGAGACACGTGATGAACTCATGAACAAGAGCGCATGGCAGCTGTAGGTTCAAATTCAGATCTTTGCTAAGAGGAATGATGATTAAATACTCCATAGCGTTGGAAGGATTGTCAGTTGGCACAAGCTAAAGATTAACAAAATGAGACTTAGGTATGTAAACTCCTTTTGCTTATAACCAATTTCCACTCACTACCATATTTGATTGTGCACATCACAAAATATTAGTTTATCTTTTTTTTTGCAAGTTGCATGGTATGAGGCTGGGCGTGATGGCTCACGCCTGTAATCCCAGCACTTTGGGAGGCCGAGGCGGGTGGATCACGAGGTCAAGAGATCGAGAACATCCTGGTCAACATGGTGAAACCCCGTCTCTACTAAAAATAAAAAAATTAGCTGGGCATGGTGGCGTGTGCCTGTAATCCCAGCTACTCGGGAGGCTGAGGCAGGAGAATTGCCTGAACCCAGGAGGCAGAGGTTGCAGTGAGCGGAGATCGCGCCATTGCACTCCAGTCTGCATAACAAGAGCGAAACTCCGTCTCAAAAGAAAAAAAATCCCATACCTCTATGTTTTATCTTAGTGGTCTGCCACCTTAATGGCAAGTCCATCTATTCACAGCATTAAGTGTTTAGAAGGTATATTGGTGAATCAAGAAAAGTTATTCCTCTGATCCTCTATTTTGATGTTGTTTTATCACAGTAAAAGATGAGAATACTTCAAATTGCTATGTTAAACAGCTGTTGCAATGAACATGTGGTACAGAAAGGACCAGATCTATTAAGTCAGGTAGGGTACATGGATGGGAGAAATTTGCAGGCAACAGGCAAGTTTAATAGAGAGAAGCAGAAAAATAGAAATGGGAAATCTCAATCTTTCTACAGAGAAGAATGAACTAAAAGTGGTTAGGAAGACAGGTTTAAGAAATTAAACACAGAAGATAAAAAGTCTAGGGATTTGCAGAAACTGAATAAATTCAGCCAGCCACCACTAGTAGAGAAAAACTCTAGTGACTTCTAACTTTTT
>CM052662.1:89024731-89068085 GCA_028533165.1 Leontopithecus rosalia
TATGTCCATGTGTTCCCATTGTTCATCACCCGCCTATGAGTGAGTATATATGGTGTTTCCTTTTCTGTTCTTGTGTCAATTTGCTGAGAATGATGTTCTCCAGATTCATCCATGTCCCTACAAAGGACACGAACTCATCGTTTTTGATTGCTGCATAATATTCCATGGTGTATATGTGCCACATTTTCCCAGTCCAGTGACTTCTAACTTTTAAATTTTATGTTTTTCTCATTCATTTCCATATAATCAACACCTGAACTGATGGCCCATTGTTTGTGTCTGAACTGTTCCACAGGGCTAAGGAAAGGGGTGGTGCTGCTAAGCTTTGGTATCTACAGTGTGAAAAGGGCTGGGAGACTCAAGTGCTGGAGAGAGCTCAGCTCCAGCGTTTGGGGCAAAATGGGGTCGCTTCCTTTCTTGCTCTTCTCCTTTGAAGTATGTATTCGATTCTCACAATGTTTGTCATGTTGAACTCAGTGCTGTTGTGTTGGCCTCTCCTATTCATCAAGGGCATCTTATTTGATCAGGACCCTCATCTCTGGAGTACAATGTTTTGTTTGACTGGGATAAATGAGAACCACCCACCGCTAGTAGAGAAAGCAGATACTCTACAGAGTATCTGCAGAGCAAAAAGTAAATCAGGTCCCTGGAAACCAAGAAACATTATTTTTCTTCTAGTACTTTGCAGAGACTTAAATTTTTGACCCGGAATCACTCATTTCTGAAGACTTGGGCAAGCTGCATATGCCAGGGGTGGTATTGGAGATTGGGTGAGATAGGATTCAGAAGTCTGGAGCTCTCCCAACTACCTTAGGATGCACAGTTCTGAGGGACAGAGGTAATGTCGCTGCCCTCATTTGTGGCAAACGGTGGAGGTGATGCCACCTCACCCTCCACAGGCCAGTATTTTATACATGGATGTGATGATGAGGGTTGCAGGTAAGTGTGGTTTTTCTTGCTTCTGATAAGATGTTTAACAGTGACCAAGAACAAACAAATACTATGTTTCCAAAAAAAAGCACAGAAACCACCTTTAGGGAGTGATAAAAAAAAAGAGAGACAAACTGAACTATTTCAGGCCTCTTGTTTCTGCCCATAAAGTGAGCACCTGTTGTTTCTTTGAATTCATCAAACACTGTAAACTCACTGATGTTTCTATAAAACTTATGGTAATATTTAATAGTGCATTTTAGAGTGAGAGTAAATTCCAATGAGTAGAATGCTTGTTTATGACTGAGCTACACAGAGTGCATTTGCTTTTTTGAAATATTGTGTCTAGCACCTAAGATGAGAATACTTCATATTGCTATGTTAAAAAGCTGTTGGGACAAACTTGGTCTAAATTCAGACTCATCATCCATGAACGCACAAGGATGGATGGAATCAATTTTAAATCAGTGAGCCGAACTGCAGGAATGTGAACTAAGTATAAGCTGTCATTCTAGAAAGTTGACTCAAGAAAACCAGGTCCTTAGGAAATATCCTGCGTTTGCGATGGATCTTCTGGTGAATAATAAGCTGCTGCTGCTAAATATGCCTCTACAATACGCTTAACAGTAAAGAGAAGCAACTGATGATCGTATGAACAAAAGCGGCTACTGTCAGAAAAGTTGAGACACCCTGAAAAGTCAGTGTCCTCAGGTCTGCGTCATGACACGTTGCAAATAGAAAAGTATTATGCTAATAAGAGGAGTTGGTGGATTAAGCAATTGCTTTTGCAGAGAAGTTTACACTGATTATCCTAAAACACTCCTGTTCAGTTAGTACTATTAGTAGCCTCAGTTTACAAGGAGTTAACTTATATTTAACGTTTAGATCACACCGTTGTTTAGCAATAAAGCTGAAATTTGAATTCAAGTATGTCTCATTTCAGGGCCTACCACTCTCACCCTCTATGCTAGGTTAAATATCAACACATCTTGGCTTTGATAATAATATTATCAAATTCATAATACTGTTAAATTTGATAATATTAAATAATAATAATGATTGATAATAATGAATGGATTACTATTGTACTTTAGGTGTATAACCAGGTGGCGAGAGGACAGGAGCTCAGCTCCCTCCCCAAAGCTCACCAAAGTTGTAACTGGGTGTATCCAGGTTTTCGGGCTCACTTACCCCAGGAATGGGTAAAGGGCCCTGGTGGATCGGTGAGCTTAACATTCAAGTAAATATTGGACTCAGAGAATTTAGCAGAAAGCGATTTATTACGGAGAGAGAGCAAGAGAGAGAGCTCCCACGCTCCCGTGGGAACGGAATCCAAAGGGTATATCCGCACAGGTAGACAGAGAGGGAGAGACAGCTCCCACACTGTTGTGGGAGGGATCCCAGAGAGGGAAGTCTGCATAGGTAAGGGGGCGGGGATTTTAACCCCCGAGTTACTCCGGCCCCATTCATGTTCTCCTCTAATGAGACGGCTCTTTCAAACTTCCTCTGGAGTCACTGATCTTAACTCTGATCCTGGCTTGGTTGCTTGGGCCCATGACAGAGCCCCTCTTCCAGGGCTTTTGATGGGCTTTCTGAACAAAAGAAGCTCACGTGGAATTTCTACCTAGCCCCCGTGTGCGGAAAAGTTAGACAAAGAGCTTTACATTTGAAACCCCTCTTGTCCCCAGATGAGGGCGTGGATGGAGGTATGGCGCCGGGAAATTTCTGCCTTTGAAATACAGGCAACTTTCCTGAGCAGTCCCTCAGAGTCTTTTGTTGTGCTGTTTCACACATCACTTGCACTTACCCAGTGTGATTCCTGGAAGGTGGGCTAAGAGGTTAATTGACCGCAATCATTTAGTTAATGTTTACAAAAGCAGACTTCTAAGCCATCTTGACTCTATGTCCACGGGTTCCTGTATTTTGCTCTTCGGTAGGCCTAACCTTGCAACTCGGAATATTATTTAACAAAATGTTCTATTTCTCTCTTTTTATTATTATAATATACAGTATCTCACAATTTTGACTTAATTAAACATATATTTTTTAAAATCTACATAGTAATTTTGCTAGGGCCGTCATAAGAAAGTATCACAAATTGGGTGGCTTAAACAACAAAACATATTTTCTCGTGATCGTGGCGGCTAACAGTCTAAGAGCAAGGAGTCAGCGGGGTTAGTTTTTTTCTGAGACCTTTCTCCTTGGCTTGTAGATGACCAGTTTTTCATATTCTACCTGTCTTCTCATTGTCTTCTTCCGCTACGTCTATGTCCAAATCGCTTTTTAGAAGGAAGCCACTCAGATTTTTAGACTCGCTCTAATGGCCTCATTTTAACTTGACCACCCCTTTAAAGAACTTATCTCCAAATATCGTCATATTCTGAGGTACTGGAGGCTAAGGATTCAACATATGAATTTTGTGGGGACACAATTTAGCCCATTACAGTCTGGAGGATTCAAACTGCTTGCTGACATTTAGAATTTCAGAATCAGAAACCTCTACTTTACCCTTTCTAACCAAAACAAGTAAAACGTTTTCAAGTTAAGTGGTGTAAAGATAATACTGACTTTCAAGTGGAATGTCAAATTTCTCAAGGGCCATGAAAACGTCACCGAAATTCTTTTTGCCCCAGTCCCCACCTCCAATTTTGATCAGATTAAAACTCTCCTTTACTAACTATTCTCATCAGAGCTACTTGAGGGAATTATGAAATGATCTGTTATTACATCTAAAATAGTTATTATTTCTGCTAGTTAATAATTCATTTAAACTATGCAGACAAAATACTAATGTCTTAAGGACCCAGCAGCAAATTACTAAATCAGGCCTGATTCTACCTTAGTATTTGAAAGACTACAATAGCATTTGTCAACAAATGGTAAAAATGAGGGTTATTTGGTTCTATGTCAGTGACAAAGTCATGACACTTTTCAGGAAGGCGGAGCAAAATCAGTACTTCTGTGTGATTCAAGGTGGAGTGTGACAAGAGATGGAGGGAGGACTAAGGAAGGAACAGAACAGGAAGATTATCAAGTGTCAAAGGTCTTGGACTCTGATACCCAAAATAAATTCACAGGGTGCCTATTCTGTTCTAAGCACCATCTGAAGCCCTAAATATACAACAATTCCCATGAAAGAAATGATTTCTGGCCTCATGGAACTCAGTATCTTAGAGGGAAGATACACAATCCCCAATAGGGGGAACTCATTTGAAGAATTTCATATGGTTATGTTACATTATCAGATTTTTAACAATTCCTAAGAATCAGATCTCCCAATTTTAACTTAGTTGAATTTTTAAATTTAATTCAAATTTGTTTATATTTTCCTTGGATAGAAAAGTGAAAATGCACCTTAAGCTTCTTGCAACATTTCTGGATGTTAGAAAGCTGAACCAAAAATCATCTCTCCCCATTCTTGTGATACCAAACAAGAAGTGGCTGGGCAGTTGTGACACTAAGTGTTTCCATTCTACAACCCTGGCTCCTTCCAGGCGATGTTAATTTGGCATTCCAGGGCTAGCAATAAAGCCCTAGGTGCTTTGTTTACAAAACAAGGCAAAATAATTTACAGAATATTTTCCTGTAAAAGCAATAACTTCAAAAGGTTTTAAACTTTTCCAAATATGACTGACTTTTAAGAACTCTTTGGTAACTGCCTTCAAAAGTAGTTTAAAATAATAATAGAATTCAGGATAATTATTTTTTGGATAAATATTATTTCAGTGGTTCTCAAAATGTGGTTTCCAGACTGCATCAGTATCACCTGTAAACTTGTTAGAAAACCACGTTTTCCAGTCCCACCCCAAACTAAGTCGTCAGAAACTCTCGGGTAGACACAGCAGTTTAGGTCTCAATGGGCCCTCCGTGTTATTCTGAGGCTGTTAAAAAATCACACTTTAAGAATCACTGTTTTATTTTGTTCAAACTAATATTAATCACTTTGATCATTTCATCTTATCACTAGCCATCTTTAGGTGACTGAGTAGCTTCCTGAAAGCCACACTGAGAAAATAAATCATTCTTACCAGTGAAGTTACCTAAGAAAGGATGCTGCACGATATGAAGGTAATTGTAAGAACAACAAAAAAGCAGAAACAGCACAATGGGGTTATTTGGAAAGAGAAAATGATTATTTGAATAAATATTACACTCATCAGTCTTGTAACATGGCAATGGAAAAGCTGTGGCTTTATAAGTCAAATTTAGTATAAGTAAATTTATATTTTATTTCTTGACTTATTTTCTGCCAACTTTTTTCCACAGTCTGTGTACAAAACAAGTTATCAAGTTGGAGAATTCTTAACAACAGGAATTTTATTTTACACTTCATTATTTATCTTAAGAACATTTGCAGGCCAGGTGCAGTGGTTCACACCTGTAATCCCAGCACTTTGGGACACCGAGGCAGGCAGATCACTTGTGGTCAGGAATTTGAGACCAGCCTGGCCAACATAGTGAAACCCCATTTCTACTAATTACAAAAAATTAGTCGGGTGTGGTGGTGGGTGCCTGTAATCCCAGCTACTTGGGCTGGTGGAGGCAGGAGAATCGCTTGAACCCAGGAGGCAGAGGTTGCAGTGAGCTGAGATTCCACAACTTCACTCCAGCCTGGGTGACAGAGAAAGACTCTGTCTCATAAAACAAAATAAAACATTTTTATCTCTATTACTTTATTATAAACCACCATGGCATACATTTACCAATGTAACAACCCTGCACATCCTGCACATGTACCCTGAACTTAAAATAAAATTTAATAAAAAGAACCCACCAAAAATAATTGCTAATTAGAGAAACCAGTAAGCACAAATTCCCAGGTACTTCACCAAGTGTAGCATTTTTGCATTCCTCAGCACATGTAACCTTCAATGGGAAGCTGTACAATTCTACATGGCTATAGCTTGAAGAAGTATGCTATTTCCTATAGGCTTTAACGGAAAAACTCTATGAAAATTATTTTTTACTAGTAAAGATTTTCATAATAATTTGGCATTTGCAAAACAGTTACCTTTTTAAAAGAATGAATGACTGTTTTTGGAAATGTATTTTTAAGTGTGTTCTTTCAGATGCACAAATTCAGGATAACGGAAAGGAAGACAGTTGTGGTTTCACTAAATGAGTGAATGTGTGGAAACATTACATAATCAAAGGGGTTCATGTTTTAGTGCAAGTGGCTAGAATTTTAAATAGCTCTAAAGCTCTCTTTCTATTGATTTATATTCAGACAAAAAGTCCTTCTCTATAAATCAGGAAAGAACAAGCATGTAGACTGGTAATAGAGCTATATTAGCTGCTATGTCAGCAGTTTCCATACTCAGATTAATGCACAAAGAGATTCTCCCTTGACATCTGTTTATGTCCCCCAAGCAAGACAAACAAAGGCAATTTACTAACCAGCATAAATTACACACTCATTTCTTGTCTCTTATTACCAAATGGGTTATTGCCCACTTTCAAAAAATGTTAAACATTTTTCTTTCACTGAACAAAAGTCTGGACACACTCAATAAACATCTCTTGAAATGAAGAACTGCTGTATATTTATTATACATTCTTTGAACGCTATTACAACTATTTATTAAATACTCCCTGGCATCTAAGTGTCAAGGAAATAATTTCCTGTGAACTCTCACTGACTCTTTGTTAAATTCTAGTAGACGTTAGAGAGAATATCCTACTGTCTTGGAGGAATAACACACACGATGCAGAGATTTAATTGTTAAGAAAGATTCAGACCACTGTGCTCCTCATGCCAATGAAGTGTTTTCTCACTAGGAAATTGGAAGTGTGGTCTTCCCTCACGTCAGACATGCCTGCATTGCTGGTGGAATCCAAAATAGCTGTTCTACTTCCTCACATTCTACCAATTTTAAAAAAAAATTAAGTAGCCATTGGGAGTAGATTGACAGCTACAAAGCAATTTGGGAAAAGTCTGCTGTCAGGCAAGCCTGAAACCAATTTCTGAAACAGTACATGGCTCCTTCCTATCTTAGGAAAATACAGAAATCCATAATTATTTTGCAGGGAACTATGTTATCAGTTGGAATGACCTGGCTTTTTGGGCATGTCTATCCCCACTTAAACACAGATAAAGTATCTAAATTGAGGAAATATTTGACTACAATAAGATGACTAGGAGGAATTTGGCCACTTTTACATGTAGCCTAGCAAGGAAATCAATTGTGTTACGTTGACTCTCAAACTTCAGCCAGGTAGAATTGGCAATCTAAGTCTTTATGTTAAGAAAAGTCTGAAACGCATGGCATCAGGAATAAAGGCCTTTTAGATGAGGGATGGCTGCCGTAGATGAGAGAGGGGGCGGGTAGCCCTTGACCCAGGAGTGATTATTCTTTATGGAAGAAGAGGGACACAGCCGACTGTCACTGAGATGTTTAGTTAATATCGCAAACTCATCCTGTCGCCAAGTGAACTTCTCCCTGTCCCTACCACTCACTCGCTGTCACTCTCCTGCAGTCTTGTTTACACCAGGTGAAGACTTCCATCCTTCTAGCTGCTCAGTGCAAGCAGCTGGGAGGCGTTTCTAATTTCTCTTTCACCTCTTTCATCCAGTCTCTCAGGATATTCATTTGGATTAACTTTCAAAGTAAATTCAAAGTTCACTGTTACCATTATGGTAGTAGTTAATCTCTCTTTTAGAAAGCCTGGATTCTCTACCCATCCCAGCATACACATGCACACACATTAACAAAAACAAAATGCGTCCTTCAAAAACGGATATCAGATTACATCATACACCTGTTTTTCCGAAGGTAGCCTTTGTGCTGGCTGCTGCCTGTGTTTGGAGTGCCTGTCCCTCTGCTCCAGATGTCTACAAGGCATCCCTCTGCTGCTACAACTCTGACCAGATTTCACCTTCTCAGGGAGATCTTTTCTGACCCCATTTCAATTCTTCCTGCATTCTCAATCTTCCTTAATCTATTTTTGTACTATTTCTATATTGGCATGCCATCTAATTTACTTAGAATGTTTCTGTCTCTATTTCTTCCACTAGAATGCTCTCTTCCAAATGCAAGTGACTGGGGGCTCTTGTGCATCCCCAGTGCCTGGATCAGTGACTGGCATATGTCACTGATTTTGATAAATGTCCATAAAATTTTAATAAGTGTTGATTGAAAAATACCTTTAGTTATCGTGGCACTATAGAAGACAGTATTCAATTATCATTATTGGGAATTTGATCTTCCATGTAAAATTTAATAAAGAATGCAGTCTGCAGCCAAGTGGCTGAAATTATAGTTTTTTTCTACTTAAGATAATTATGCCAAATGTACTCACCTATAATAACTGTATTATTATACCATGAATTACAGTATATTTGTATGCTACATATGATTATTCTGTATTGTAATATAGTATTATACTATATAATACTGTGCTGATCATACTGTATTACAAATCTTAAAAGAGAATGTGGAACACACACGCAAACATAAAAACAGAAATCTAAGTTTTCATGATCATTATTTTTAGTTGCTTCCCACATCTAGTTCATAAAACCATTCATGTAGAGATGAAAACTCAACAGGCCCACATAGGATGACCTACATAGGTACTTCAAATATTAAAAAAAAAGAAACTGAAGAAAGAGATTACTCTAAACCCTCAAGTTTCTACAGCTGTTTAAGATGAGTTTTTAGGCTCATTGGAAGTTTATTAAGTGAGTCGATTTTCTATTTTGTATAATGCTTTCTTCAAAACTTTTATTGTGGATATGCTTTTATTCTGCAGTATAATAATATAGTTATTAAATTAAATGAGTGCATTTGGCATAACTATCTTCAGTAGAGAAAACTGTAATTTCAGTCTCTTGGTCCCAGACTGCGTCCTTCATCCAATTTCATGTTAATGATCAGATTCCCCTTTGCTGTAAGCTAAAGTTCTTGATTTATCCATCTTGTAGCTTTAGAAAACTTGCCAGGACACTATAGGAAAGATCCACTAAAAAGGAAAGAATATAATTTAAGAGTAGCTGAATTGTGTTGTATTAGATGATTACGGATTTTTTAGTATCCACCCTGGAAACGTTCTCTCTAAAGCTACCTTATTTTCATGAAATGTGCCAACCAGTGACGTGATTAGGCATAACGAGCACAGAGCTACAGGGAGGCCTTCCTAACACACTGGAAAAGTTGTAGCAAGATTAAACCCCAGCCCGGGCATCACTCTAAATCAAGGCACACATTTTGAAGGAAAGCCACTTGACAACAGAAAAAGAGCAGGTGCACCTTCCCTTGCCTTTAGCAATCTCCCCCTTGTGGCCAGAGTGTGAATAAACACATGGGCTGTGGCCTCGGACATGACTTTGCTTGGAGTTCAATGGCAGTGCCTCACCTAAATAGATCATGAGTTCCTCTGTGTAAAGTGAACCTGGTGCCTGTAAAACTTAATTTACTTAATTAGCAAATGTTAATCACAACTTTTATCAATTTTGTGTGCCCATCCCACAACTGACTAGAACAACTTTCAAGAGAATAGCATCCGGATGCACACTCGAGCCACCAGACCTGTAAAATGAAGATAGCTCCTATTTCAAGAAGGCTGTAAGAATTAAATGCAAAGTGCCTAGAACAATGCTGTATGTGTAAATGCTTAATAAATACTCACTATTCATCTTTACTGCCAATTTGTAGAAAAGTACTTTTATTCAGAAAAACCTCTGGACTAGAGCCCCTAATCAAAAGAACAGAAGTGTCAGACAAACTAAAATTCATTACACAACCACGTACATTACAGACAAACCAAGTTCTCATCTAGAAACAAAAACATATTTGTTTTTGGGGTAAAAGCCATGAAATTTTCCTATAAATGAAACTTTAATTGGATCAAGTAAAGATGCTGGATGGAACTCAGAAGATTAGGCAAAGTCTGTAATTTCAGCTGGTGCCATAAAAAAGTTATGCATCAGGTCACAGGAAAGTATACTGCTCTTTTATTTCATTTAAATTTATTAAGCACTAAAAAAAAGTCATAAATAAAGATTCAGGGCCATTCAGCAATTTTATTAGTTTTATTTTAAGATTATACTAATTATACTGATTTAAATACAAGTCAAGTCTGTTGCATTGTTTGATGAACTAATAAAAATCCATCTGGACTCGGGCATGACAACCAAATTAAAGATACATATCAGCGCTGGAATGAGCACCTAGATACCAGAAGATTAATATCTTTCAACTCCTGTTATATCAAATTATTCACAATTCTGTAGCCTTTTCATAATTTCTTAGAGCTTTAGAAGTGCTTAATAGTTGAGAATAATACATGTGATCGAATGAAATAATCGAAATGTGCACGTCTGGTTTTACAGAGAATGATCCCGCTATGTTCAATTTGCCAAGCTCTGTGCTAAGGGGACACTGGTATCACAGAGATGAATAGCATATGACTCCTACCTCCAAGGAGATGAGAGAGACATGCAAAAAACGAAGAACAATTAAAATAGCAAGTGGCATATGCAATTGAAGAATATTTGCAGGGAGCACAGGCCGTAAAAATGCTGTCTCTGAGTGAGAAACATGGGACACTTAGGCAGAAGAATGATGGTTCCTGAGAAGAATAAGAACAGTCTATAAAGACAAAGAAAAAAGAGCTTTGCAGGAAACCGCACAGTAGCAGGAAATCGTCAACTACATTGGGAAGTCTTCGGGCATTTCCATTTGGCTGACACACAGTTTGACGCTTTTGCCACTGTCACACTTTGGACTTACACATAAATCCAGTGAAAACTGTTTTGGTTCTTAGTTCTGCCATTTCCCGGCACACCAGGTCAGTAAGTTCTGTTCCTTTATACCCAAAGAGTCTGGATAACTTTCCACTAAAACAGAACACACAGACACTACTACACATAAAAATGGACCCCAAAACAGAATTATTGCATAATATTTCCTCCAAGTTCTTTTATGCAGTTTAAATTTTGTACAGTCATTCGTCCAATTCCTTCTGGTAAATACTGTGCGATTTTGATAAATGTTTTCGAGCTTATTTTGCCTAGCTTTCATTCTGCATCCACATTGAATTCTATTTCATCCATTGAATACTGAATGAGTAAAGTGGTTATAGGTAAATGTACATTGTATTCTGAATGGGAAAAATAGATTGCTCTGTGTTTTGTTTTTCTCTGTTGGTTAATCTTTTATCTTCAGTATTTTCCAAACTCCATTTTCATAGGAAGGAAGGAAGGAAGGAAGGAAGGAAGGAAGGAAGGAAGAAAGGCAGGTAGGAAGGAAGGAAAGAAAGAAGGAAGGGAGGGAGGAGGGGAAAGAGGAAGAAATGAAGGAAGGAAAGGAGGGAGGGAGGAAGAAAGAAAGGAAAGAAGGGAGGGAGGAGGCAGGAGGAAGGGAGGGAGGGAGAGAGGGAGGGAGTGATGAAGGATAGGTTTATGTGAGTAGGTTTGGGCCTCACAAATTGTTATTTTACAAGAAAACCTCTGAAATATGAGAACCAAAACAATAGCCCTTTAAATACGTCAAATGTAAGGGACAGAGCAGAATTGTCCCACTAACATCATATTATGATTTGGTCCTGGAGTACTGAGCATGGAGTAAATATAGTATATATTTTTGTACCTCACCAAGGCTTTACATCTTTGGAAGAAGAAGATAAGAATACTCTGAGTAAAGTACTGGGGGCCTCAAGGATATTCGAAGCTGCAGAGACAGAAGGTAATAAATGTTGTTAAAATGCTTCATAGTCATCAGGTAAAAAATTAAGCTGGAGATGGAAAATATGGAGAAGGATTTATAAGAATATAGGAGACACTCCCTGAGTTTTCCCAAGTTGTATGGGAAAAATCCAGAGACTGGGTCAAAACTATTACTCATTTAAGGAAACAACTGATGAAATTCAAATTATTATTGTTAATTTGTTAATAATACCCTTTATACTCATGTGCAGGCAAGGCCTAAGGAATTCAAGCCATACATTGTTTACAGCAACAAGAAAGATGGAAGCAGTAATGAAAATGTGTTCCAGGGCTATTGTCTGAGAGAAACTCAAGACACATTTGATCCTTAGAAGAATAGTCTGAGGTGGGTGTCATCACTATAATTCCACCATGGAAAATGAAATACAGACAACTTAGGTACTTTGTCTCTGATCATACATATAGTAAATAACACAGCTAGGCTGGAACTAGGATCATCTAAACTCAAAGTCTTTGCTTCTTCTCATAAGATGCAGAGGCTCAGCTGTTACTTAGCTTACAGTTTAAAGTGGAGTCCTAAGGAATGAGACCACCAGACCTAAAAGCCATAATGGGCAAGAACATTCTCAGTTCTTGAGACCTCAACGTTAAAGTTTCCAGATTTAGCAAGTGAAAGCACAAACGCTAGTTAAATTTGAATTTCAGATAGGCAATGAATACTTTTTGGTATTGATGTGTCCCAAACATTTTATACTATTTTCTTTGTGATATATCTGAAATTCAAATTTAACTGGGTTTTCTGTGTTTTATCTGGTCAATCATATTCAGTACATTTACTTCCTGTATTAATTTATTTAAAACATGTAAAAATTGACAAAAATGTTCAGTGTTGACATTCTAAATCAAATGGGTATTTCTTCAAAGCGTTAGATAATAGTTATGTTTTCCATGCTGTTTTTACGGAAGCAGCCAGCAAATAAACCCAGAATTTTCTGTGAATTGTTGAGTATAGCTACAAAACAGATCAAATACTGGAAAAAGGCCTTCAGAGAAGTTTTAGTCATCCTGTGTATCTCATTGTAAGCTATTCCAGGGAATCTCTAGCATATGATTCACTCTGAAAACAAAAACAAGAGAAATAATTGGTGTTTACTGAGACTAGTGATTGTCAGCTCATACCTAGCTACCATTTCATTTTACTCCACACTGAAACCCTCTTCCTCCTAACACGGGTGGACAAAAGATGAGATCATCGTATTTAACAGGCACTACAGCAACAGGAAAACTTGGTGCCTTTGGAACATAAAAGTTCTGAGTTTGACATAAAACTACGAACTGGGGTTCACGTTAGCTTCCTAGAATATAAGAATGTCTGATGTACTCAAAGTGCTGAACTAGATTTCATGCACTCAGCCCCTTTGTTTTGTTGAAGATTCTGAGTGTGAATGGCTTTAAAGAAGTGTCCAGACATTGTGAAAGCACGGCAACCTCTGCTGTGACTGTAATTCTCAGGGTATGTGACTGTACCGGTAAGTGGCATTCTCATCCTGGACTTTTCCCCAAATTTTTGTTTGAATCAAATGTACGTTCTGTGACCCCTCTATACAAGTAGAATAGAGGTTGAGAGCCTATGGTTTGGAGCCAGACTGCATGGTATCATATCCTGACTGGGCCAATGCATGCACATATATACACATATACATATGTATGTATACACATATACATACATATGTATATGTGTATATATGTATAGGTGTATACATACATATATGTAAATATGTGCACAATGTATATATGTATATCTGTATATGTGTATATGTATATATGTATATGTGTATATATGTATATACATGCACAAATGTATATATGTATATATGTATATGTTTATGTGTGTATATATATGTGTATATATGCATATGTGTATATGTATATGTGTATATATGTATATACATGCACAAATGTATATATGTATATGTGTATATGTATATATGTATATATATGTATATGTGTATATATGCATATGTGTATATGTGTATATATGTATATACATGCACAAATGTATATATGTATATGTATATGTATATATATGTATATGTGTATATATGCATATGTGTATATGTATATGTGTATATACATGCACAAATGTATATATGTATATGTATATATGTAGATGTGTATATATGTAGATGTGTATATATGTATGTATATATGTATATATATGTGCATACACACACAGCACATATATAATCACAGCATATCATTTTGGTTTTACTTCACTA
The DNA here is from genome assembly GCA_028533165.1 of Leontopithecus rosalia. Classification (NCBI taxonomy): domain Eukaryota; kingdom Metazoa; phylum Chordata; class Mammalia; order Primates; family Cebidae; genus Leontopithecus; species Leontopithecus rosalia. Next base: position 89,038,607 of record CM052662.1, read on the forward strand.
GAATTATTAGGAGGAATAAAAGCACTTAGAAGAGTGCCAGATATATAGTAAGTTCTCAATACATGTTATTTATTTTGTTTCTTTAGCAAAACTAGTCCTATTGCATATGATATTTTTTAAAGAGAAACTTCAATAATTAGACTTGTGACTGGCAGCAACATAGGAAACATTCTGGATCTCAATTAATTTCCTTAATGGTAAGATGAAGAAATCTCACAAATGGCCCTTCAACAGTGAATGGCAAAATAATCTATGATAATAAATTACAATTGCTACTGATCATTGTAATAAAAATTCTTTGGAGGACGTCTGAGCCGTGAAGAAAATTCACAGTCATACTGGGAAATTGGGTTATAGATAATAAAGTGAAATTACCCCACTCACTGAGGATGTCTCTATCCAAGTCCTCTAGCATTCTAGTATTTAATCATTCAGTGTATTATCATTTTGAGAGCTCGGATAGATGTAGAAAGCATTATATAGGAAAATCTCTAAAACTGTAAAGCGAGGAACCAAAGAATCCAAGAGGCACAGGGCTTTGTTCAGGTTCAGTCAGCAAATTGGTGACTCTGACAGCATCACGCAAGATGGCCCCCAAGGGTCCCCACCTCCTGGTAATCATGTCCTGATAGAAGATTTTCCTGTTGCGTATAAGCTGGACTTAGTGATTTGCTTCTAATAAATGTAATAAGTGAAAGCACTAGTATGATTTTTTCTCTATCCCTTTGTTGGAAGCTAGCTGCCAAGTCAAGAAGAGGCCCAAATGGCAAGGAAATGTAGTCTCCTGCTGATAGCCACGGGAGGGAGTTTGAAAAGAGACCTCGTGTCCCCAGTCAAGTCTTCAGATGAGTGGTGCCCCAGGGAACACGTTTATCACAAGTTCATGAGAGACTCGGAATCATCCGGCTGTGCTGCCCCCAGATTCCTGGCCTTCAGAAACTATGTGAGATAAAAACTTTTAGTTGTTTTAAAATGTTCATGTTAAGGTAAGTTTGTTATGCATCAACAGAGTAATAATACGGAGGCAGAGCTGTTATCAGAGCATCATGTTCTTGCTAAGCAGATAGAAATTTCTCGAGTAAAGGATGGAATCACTACTGTTTGTTTTCAGGTTTTAACAACACACTTGAACAATGATATAAAGAAAGTTAAAGTTACTAGTTAAAATAGTTCAGTAATTAGTTCAAAGTGGAAACGATCATTTTTAGTGGGCCCATTACTCAGTCACAGGGATGGACTCCTGTGGGTGTCCTCATTTACCCACCACGTTGGCCACAGTTAGCATTGCTGGCTATTCACTGAGGCTCCACCTAATCAGGGCAGATCTCAAATTCACCACTCCTATTGGGGTGGATAAACACTTCTTACAAATCCTGCGGGTGACAACAAGTTTGCCAACAACATTCACAGGTAGATTGGATCCTTTATATTGTGACAACAAAACCTCAAACTGGGGACTTAAAATAGATTCTATTTTTTAGACACAAAGCTATTTACCTAGCAATCTTTTCAAGTAGATCAGTGTTTTAATCATGACTCGACACCGTGAGGAAGCATACTAAACAGTTCCTTCTTGGTTATTAAAAATACCAGGCTTAGACAAGCATAGAAATGAAGGCAATGATGTATCCATGCCAAGTTCAAGAGGCAATACGTCACCACTGGTGAACAGGTGGAGAAAACCTCCTATGAGCTGATTTTCATGAGGTTTCACAAACTTCAAGCCACAATCAAAGCTGGCATGGCTTCTGAGATCGAGAAAAGAGTGAATACAAGGGCATGGTTGTCAAGGGAAGGGGACAATTCTGATGACAGCATGGCAGCTACATTCAAGTGGTTTCCCAGGTATGTTCCAGTTGGATTCACGTTGGGATCCCACGGATAACAGAGGGGACGTAAATAAAACATGAAACAACTGTCACTAAAAACCATCAGATATTGGGAGCACTGCCTGGAATTCATTTAGCAGAACAGAGTACTAAGAATGAAGAGATACTGTTTTGTTTTTCCTCCAAAGTTGACCTGTGAATTGGAAGAATCCTTTGTGGATGTCTCCAGGACAGCTACAGTGGTATTTATAACGGAGAAGAGGATACACTAGCACAACAGAATCTACGGAGATCCCTTTGGAGTCCTGTAGTGTCCAGAAAGGAGTGTAATTCCCCAGGAATGGGCTGTTTTGTAAGCAAAGGTAAAGCAACCTCTGGAGACTCCCAGGAACATTTTGGAGGTAGGGTCTTCGCAAAGTAGAGACAAGGGCCAACAAAATCTGAGTAATCAAAATAGCCATGACTATAGAACTATCTCCATGCCCATGAGGACTGGGAAGAATCAGTTTTCATGTATATGCATATTTTAAACAGAAAGCTGAGAAAGGAAGAAAGAAGAAAGGCACTTTCTAAGAACTGGCATGGATGGATCAGGTCCTTGCAACAGACAAAGGGACTTCTAAGGGAGACACACTGCAACTACAATGACACAAGGCTTAGTAACTTCATATCATAATCTAATTAGTAAAGAGCACAATTAATTATAAAGAGCATGTAGTATACAGACTTAGTATAAAGAGAGCCTGCATTATATTTGATTTCTATTGCTGTTGTAACAAATTACAATAAACTTAGTTGCTTAAAACAACAAAAAATTATTTCATTACAGTTCCGGAGATCAGAAATCCAAAATCCGTGTCAGTGGGTGAAAATCAAGGTATTGGCAGGCCTGCATTCCTTGTGCAGACCCTAGGGGAGAATCCAGTCCCTTGCCTTTTGCAGCTTCTGGAGACCCTCCTTGATCTTAAAAGCAAGCTGGGTAGCATCTTCCCTTTTCTCTGACCTCTACTTCTGTGTCTCTCCAATTTTGATTCCTCGGTCTCCCTCTTATAAGGATGCTTGTGATTACAATACATTGGCTGACCCAGATAATTCTGAATAATCTTCGTATCTCAAGATCATTAATTATATCTGCAAATTCTCTTTTCCCAGGTGATACAGCATATTCACATGTTCTGAGGATCAGGACAAACACTGTTAGAAAGGGGGGTGTATCAGTCTGTTTTCACGTTGCAGATAAAGACATACCCAAGACGGGGCAATTTACAGAAGAAAACAGTTTAATGGACTTAGAGTTCCACATGGCTGGGGAAGCCTCACAATCATGGCAGAAGGCGAGGAGGAGTCCTGTCTTACATGGATGGCAGCAGGAAAAGAGAGAGCTTGTGCAGAGAAAGTCTCTATAATAAATCCCTCAGATCTTGTGATACTATCCACTCTCACGAGAATAGCGTGGAAAAGACCTGCCCCATGATTCAATTACCTCCCACTGGGTCCCTCGACAACACATGAGAATTCAAGATGAGATCTGAATCGGGAAACGGTCAAACCATATCAGGGATGTCGGTTCCTCAGCGACCACATGCATGTACAGGAGCCTTGACTTATACTCCATAACAAATTCTTTCCTCTTCCACTCTTTTCTCATTCCCAGGGTATACATTTTCTTGTTCACTTGCCTTATTTTCCTTTAAATTCTTGGAATTTCAAATTAAAGCCCCCTTTAAAATCTCATCCCTGATTTAATTTTTAGATCAGTGATTTTCTAGGCTTTATTTGTTTTTACTGGATTACAATAAAAGATATTATTACTGAATTATGAAATGCCATGAGATCCATCTATTTCAGCTCCAGGAGTACACAGCTATGTGACTCCCGCTGATAAGCCAAGGTTTTACAATTTTCATGATTACTCTTTCTTTCCACTGTGGTTTCCTGTATCACTTCTTTCTGAATATAATTACATCATCATCATTAATTATAATTACACCTAATCTACCAGCTGGTGATTATTTTTCCTTATTCATTTCTGATTCCTTATTTTTTTCTGCAGCAGTGAATAAATTTAAATTAACCTTTCTATTTACTATGTGTTTACATTTTAAAAATTCTTCATATTATAAAGACTCTCTATTTAAAAAAAAAACAAACCCTGTTTCTTGGAGACATATATATGTATAAAACTAAAGAACATAAATTTTGTCAAGTTTCTGCTGTGCAAATCTCATTCTAGCACTACAATTTCTGTTCAAACAATTCACAAGTGTTTCTGTCCTCCTCATCCCCAAAGAGCTAGATAAAAGAAATCCCCTCTTTAGTAATCTGGCCCTGTTTCATGAACTTATTTCATCCTAATCTGCTAACACTAAGGTAACTACATAACATTACAGTGGATGGAAATCTGTCCAATTACACATTTTCACAGGCCTGCTATTAAGTTTCAAATAATTGCTCAATTCTTGCATAACATGAGCTATTAACATAGCTTATCATGTAGCATGCCAGTATTGAATTTCCATCTAAGGGGTTATTTAATAATGGCATTGAAATAAAAAATGAAATCTCTAGACCCTGAGCAATATCACTGCTTTTACATGCTCTGCAGTCTGTAATAGGCTATTAGATGAAAGATAGTAATGTATTCTGGAGGAGCAGGTCCATTGACAATGAATAAAGGGCATGATTTTATTCTTGCTTCACAAAGAATGATGTCTGTATCTTTCATAGAAGAATTATTGTCTTCGAAAGCGTTCAGACTTATATCATTTTGCAGCTGGCATATACCTCTCCTCTAACTCTGTACGTCTTAAGAAAGAGAAGCAGAAACATTCTAGAACATATAGAAAAATATCTGGGAACATGGATGTTTTGAAATGTTAAAAGCATGAAGAATTGTAAGTTAATATTATTCACATCTTACAGATCTAATGAAGAAAAAGGAAGAAAGGAACTATATCTTAAATATCAGCCATAAGATTTAGAGTATACAATTTTTAAATGTATTCTCTACTAATAAAACAAATATTCACAATACAAATGTTTTACATTTTTGATGTTATATATATGTGTTTTTCTAAGTTATTCAAATATGCAATACCAGGACAATTTCTGTATAAATATTAATGAATTTTTACTATGTCTTAAATGCTCAAAAATAAACACATTAATAATTCTCAAAGAAGTTCACTCTGATTTTTCTATGATTAGCCACTCAAGGGCAGTGCAGATAGCATTTTTTAACATCTCCAAGAACCAGTGCCATCAGAACCTAAGCCAAGCACACTCCATTTCTGTGCCCCACTCACCCTGCAGCTCTTCACCGTAAGAGGGAATCTGAAAAAAAGACACTTTGCTTTTGTTTAAAAATCATAACGTGATCTCAAGTTACCATGGTGATACCCCCGAGACTTGTAAGGATTTAAAGGTGGCATGACATTCCCGTGTATGTTCACCATTTAAAATGCTTATCTGATAAAAGATAAGTCGTTAAACATATTTGAAAAATTTAAGAATTTAAAGTATTGAGCAAAAGGAAAAACACAGTAAAGAAACTTTCCATGCCCTTTACAGATATCAAAGAGATTTTGAGTGTGATACTCTCTTTTGATTTGCAAAAATCATTTGAATGCTACATGTTGACTCTTACCACATCTTAACCCTGTCTTTTAGTTTATGCTAGTATAGGACAAACTGCCTTTGACAATTGAAGCAACTTCATGACTATTGTCTGTTCATGTTTTTTAACAGAATCTGAAGAAGAAACAAAAAAACCCTAAAATGTAAAAGAACTATTTTGATTATTTGGAGACAGAACACTGAGGCCATCAGAACACAGTCCACTAGTTTGAGAATTAACTTCACCAAAAACCAAAGATACATTGCAGCAACTCTATTAAAAGAAAAGAGAGGTCTCTTTTATTAAAGTATCAAACAGGCTATGAAATAAGAAAACTGATTGACCAAGAAGAGAGGATCTGTCTGAATTTTAAAAAGAAAATTAAGCACAGGATCACGGTTTGCCTATCTATCACAGCACAACTTATTTTAGCAAAGTAATGAGGACAATGACCTTGTTTCCATGCGAAACCTGGATTGAGTTACTTTGCAAATTCAGTCAGCTCCAAACAGCAACAACCACAGAAAGTTTGAAAATATATTCAGTGAGCTTCTTGAAGTTGGCTTATCTAGCTTATACATAAACAATGTATTTGGTTTGGAAGTATTACACAAATTACGGATGCAAGGACAGAGCAAACGCGGTTTTCAAAGAAAGTTAGAAATAAAGATCTATTTGTTCTCCCACAGTTTTAGCCTAGAGCTGTGATGTCCTAAAGATTCTGAGATATAGGATTTGTCTCAGGTATTCTGTTTGTATGAAAGATAAGGAAATATTAATATCCTTTTCTGTTTTTCAGGGGTGGTACCCACATAAAATATATTCATAGCACAGCCAGCAAACTCACTGTGAAGGCTTGTTTCAAGTATAAACAACCAACTTTGAATATATACACACACATATACATATATACAAACACACACATATATCTGTATTTACATGTCATTCATCACATGACATGTCACATGCATTCATAATAGAAAACTTTACTGACATTATTCAGAGAGGTGAGATTTTTAATTGCTGTTTTTTCATATAGTGAGACAGCTGTATCCCTCTGCTGTTAGAAGTGGCAGTTGGCACAGACCTAATTCTGGGTGCTAATCCCAGCACAATTCCAACTTGTGTTATTATGTGGGAGAAAGTCATTTTGCCTCTGTAGGTTTCCAGTTGCTTTTTTTTCTGTAAGAAGAATGTTTCTTTTAAAAAATTCAGAATTTTCTGTTCGTTTATGAAACTCGGGGCCAATAATTACTATGAATATCTATTACATAAGGTGATATCCCTGGAGGTTTTTGTTTAGTTGTTTAAATAAATCAAGAAAGAAGCTGTTTATTTTTGGTTTTGCTGTATTTTACCCCCCAACACACAAGGGGCAACAGAAAGGAAAGCTGAGGCTTCCTCTCATCCTCGCCACCTTCCTCTACCTTACTTTACCAGGTTTGTGTGTCTACTTTGAAGCTCTAAAGAAATTCGGGGTAAATATCTACAGCTGAGTAAGATTTGTTCATAAAATGCTGGGAGCATCTACTTCCCTCAGAATGTGCCTCTTGAGGGCTCTTCATCGGTGAGAGGGAGATTTCACCATTTTACCAGCAGTGCCACACCATGAGTTTCACCCTCAAAAGAACACTCTTACTTTTCATCGCCGACCCCAGTGCATCAGGAGTGAGCAGGTATGGAGAGACAGCCATCCCACACGGGGAAGCATTCCTTAAAAAATACCAAAGAAAGATGTCCTGGTAAAGAACGGAGAACACATGTGGCCTGCAATGTATTTTTGTGGGGTGCTCTGAGATAATTGAATCGGTTGTTAGGAATGAATAAGAGTGGACTGAAGTCTGGCGTCAGGAATAGGGACCTAATAGCCATTATATTATTTTTACTTCAATAGACCTCATTTGTACCCAGAGATTAGTGCAACTTGCATACAATACAGATTATAACATTATTCTCAATTGGCCACAAGGACAGGTTTTGGCATACCTAAGCAATGCCCTAAAGCTGTCAGAACAGAGAAAATCTAGTCTGTAGAAAGTGCTGCAGAGTGCAGGGCAAATCCATGCTCTTAAGGATTTATCATCTAGTGATGTGTAAAGAAAAACAGAGTCTTACACAGGAGCATGGAGACCTGAGCAACAGCTTTGAGTCTGTCACTGTAAGAAATTAGAACTTGCCTTCCTCTCTGTGGGCCTCTTCCCATATGGTCCATGACCTTAGCTTCCTTCTATGTTAAATGAGGAGCTGAGCTCAATGAAATGAAGATACCCTTATTGCTATAATTGTATTCCTTTAGTTGGATAGACAAAATCTTACAGAATAGAAAATAATCTAATAGAATAGACAGAAAATAAAAACCAACAATGCCAAACTATATTAATGAAATGTTAAATTATGTGCTGAGGACTAAGAGTATTTATAAAAGTCCAAATGACCTTACCAAGTTGAGAGCTCTTTGAGGCCAGGGGCAATGTCAAAGTCATCTTTCAATCACTGGTAGTTAACACTGTGCCCAGTACACAGAACCTACCTAATTAAATCATTTTAAACTAATCATTTAACTAAATATTATTCAACTACCTAAACTATGTTAATAATTTCAGTGAATAAATGACACTAAGATGTATGCATAATTATCTGTGTTTTAACAAAATGTATTTAAAAGCCTAAATTCAACAAAAACAAGATCAGTTGAAGATGTTTTTCTTTAAGAATGTTGAGTATAGGCCCCAAATCTCTTCTGGCTGGTAAGGCTTCATCTGAGAGGTCTGTTGGTTCGCCTGATACGGGTTCCCTATGCAGATGACCTGCTCTTTCTCCCCAGCTGCCTTTAGCATTCTTTCATTTCAACATTAGAAAGGCTGATGATTAGGTATCTTAGGGATCATCTTCTTGTGTAGAATCTTGCAACAGTTCTCTTTATTTTCTGAATTTGATTGTTGGCCCCTCTAGCAAGCTTGGGGAAGTTGTCATGGATGATATTCTAAAATATGTTTTCCATGTTTGCTGTCTCACTCTCTCTTTCAGGGATGCCAATAATGTGTAGATTTGGCCTCTTTACATAATCCCAGTGATATGGTATGGCTCTGCGTCCCCACCCAAATCTCACCTCGAACTGTTATCCTCACCTGTCAAGGGAGGGGGCTGGGAAGAGGTGACTGAATCCTGGGATGGACATCCCCCTTGCTGTTCTCATGACAGTAGGTGAGTTCTCAAGAGATGTGGTTGTTTGAAAGTGTGTGACCCTCCCCCTTCCCTCTCTGTCCCTCTTCCCACCATGTGAAGAAGGTCTTTGCTTTCCCTTTGCCTATTGCCATGATTGTAACTTTACTGAGGCCTCCTAGTCATACTTCCTGTTAAGGTTTTGGAACTGCGAGTCAGTTAAACTTCTTTTCTTCCTAAATTGCCCAGGCCCAGGTAGTTCTTTAGAGCAGTGTGAAAATGAGTAATACAGAAAATTGGTACCAGGAAAGACAGGGCATTGTTATCAAGAGGGCTGAAAATGTGGAAGCAGCTTTGGAACTGGGTAATGGGTAGGAGCTGGAACACTGTGGAGGGCTCAGAAGACGACAGGAAGATGTGGGAAAGTTTGGAACTTCCTAGAGACGTGTTGAATCATTTTGGTCAAAATGCTAATAGTGGTATGGAAAATGAAATCCAGGCTGAGGTGGTCTCAGATGTGGATGAGGAACTTACTGGGAACTGGGATAAGTTCACTCGTGCTATGCTTTAGCAAAGAGATTGGAAACATTCTGCCCCTCTTCTAGACATCTTTAGAAACTTGAACTTGAGAGCAATAATTTAGGGTATCTGGAAGAAGAAACGTCTAAGCAACAAAGCATTCAAGATTTGGTCTGGCTGTTTCTATCAATGTACTGTCATTTGTATTCACAAAGAAATCGTCTAATATTACGACTTATGTTTAAAAGAGAAGCAGAGCATAAAAGTTTGGAAATTTTTCAACCTGACCATGTGATAGAAAAGTAAAACCCGTTTTCTGGGGGGTCCAGGGAGGCAGGGGAGGAATTCAATCCAGCTGTAGAAATCTGTATAAGTAAAAATAAGCCAAAGGTTAATAGCCAAGATGATGGAAAAAATGTCTTCAGAACATGTCAGAGATCTTCCTGGCAGGCCTTCCCATTGCAAGCCTAGAAGCACAGGAGGAAAAAATGGTTTTGTGGGCCAGGCTCTGGGGCACCCCTGCTTCTCTGTGCAGCCTTGGGACATGGCACCCTGTGTCCCAGAAATTCCAGCTTCAGCCATGGCTAGAAGTGGCCAAGGTATAGCTAGGGCCATTGCTTCAGAGGGTGTAACCCCAAGCACTGGTGGCTTTCATGTGGTGTTGGGCCTTCAGGTGTGCATAAGACAAGAGTTGAGGCTTGAAAGCCTCCATCTAGATTTCAGAGAATGTACAGAAATGCCTGGATGCCCAGGCAGAAGTCTGCTTCAGGGGAAGAGACATTATGGAAAGAGGTTCTGGGGTTAATGTGCTTAAGATAATCACCTCCAGATGCATCCATGTTGTTGCAAAGAACATGATCTCATTTTTTTCATAGTTGTGTAGTATTCCACAGTGCATATGTATCAGATTTTTTTATCCAATGTACTGTGGATGGGCACCTAGGTTGATCCATGTCCTTGCTATTGTGAACAGTGCTGCAATAAACATATGACTGCAAAATAAGAGTTCCCTTTTCTTTACAGCCTTGCCAGCATCTGTTGATTTTTGACATTTTAATAATAGCCATTCTGACTGGTGTGAGATAATATTTAATTGTGGTTTTGATTTTATTTCTCTAATGATTTGTGATAGTTAACATTGTTTCACATGTTTGTTGGCCACTTGCATGGCTAACATATAAGTTCCTTTTGGTAAGTACACTTTCATGTTTTGTTGACTTTTTAATGGGGTTATTTAGTTTTTGTTTGTTAAGTTACCTATAGATCCTGGATATTAGACCTTTGCTGGATGTGTAATTTGTGAATATTATTTCCCATTCTGTAGTTTGTCTGTTTACTCTGTTGATAATTTCTTTTGCTGTGCTGGAACTCTTTAGTTTAATGAGATTCCACTTGTCCATATTTGTTTTTGTTACAATTGCTCTTGAGGACTTAACCATAAAGCAAAGGCCAAAGCTGTCAAAAATGGTATTTCCTAGGTTTTCTTCTAAGATTTTTATAGTCTGAGGTCTTTCACTGAAGTCTTCAATTCATTTTGAGTTAATTTTTCTGTGTAGTGAGATAGGGGTTTAGTTTCTTTCTTCTGCATATAGCTATCCAGTTATCCTAGCACCATTCATTGATTAGGGAGTTCTTTCCCCATTGCTTATTTTTTTCATCTTTGTCAAAGACAAGATGGTTTTAGGTGTGAAGCCTTATTTCAGGGCTCTCCATTCTGTTCCATTGGTCTATGTGTTGGTTCCTGTACCAGTATCACACTGTTTTTGTTACTGTAGCCTAGTAGCATAGTTTGAAGTCAAATAATGTAGTGCTTCTGACTGTTCTTTTTGCTTAGGCTCTTTTTCAGTACTATATAAGTTTTAGAATAGTGTTTCTTAATTCTGCAAAAAAAAAAAGGCATTGGTAACATTGAATCTGTAGATTGCTTTGGACTGTATGGTCATTTTAGCCATACTAATTATTCCAGCCCATGAGCATAAAATGTTTTTCCATTTGTTTGGGCCAGCTATGTTTTTGTAGACATCTTTCACCTTCTTGGCTAGCCGTATTCCTAGGTATTTTATTTGTGTGTGTGTGGGTGGGGGGGTGCTATTTTAAATGGGATTGCATTTTTTTTTTATTTGGCATTGAGCTTGAACATTATTGGTGTATAGAAATTCTGCTGATTTTTGTACCTTACTATTTGGCACTCCATTTTTTCACATTTTCAGGATAGTAAACTGGAAAACTTCTTTTCACGTGTCTCATTCTTATTCCATTACATCTGACCCATGCACTATCATTTTGCCTGCAAATTATAGGGAGACTGTCTATTTACTTCCATTTCCACTGATGCTACCCCAGAATAAACCACCACTCTTTCTCACCTGGGTTACTCAAAGAGCTTTCAAACTGATCACCTAACATCTAATATAGTCTTAAAGTTATTTTCCACTTACAAGCCAGAGTATTCTTTTACAATTTAGAGAGTACCTTCCTATTTAAGTCCTTTAATGGTATCCCTTTGCATTTAATGTAGGATAAAAAACTTAAAGAGGCTCATACAATCCCGCAGGAACAGGTACTCGCTGGCCTCTTCAGCCTCATCTGATTCCTGCCTCCACTACTACCTCTCATACAATTTTAGCCACATTCATTTTCTTTTGGTTACTAAAAAGTTGTTTTCTACTCTAGAGACTTTGTATTTTGTGTATTATCTCCTTGGGATTCTTTCTCGTCTCTTTTCCCTTAATTTGTTTTCATTAACATATTTTTATTAATGTGTATTTATTTGTAAAATTTAATGTTTGTGTAAATAGCCTAGAACTTTTTTAGAAGTATTTCTTGTTATTTTAGAGACTAATTTTTTTCAGCTTTCTGAAAGTTTAACTGAGATATAACTGTGTAAATTAAATGGTGTTCACTTTAACTCTGTATGGTTTATCATATCTAATTATACTTTCATGAAATTGAAAAACTAGTGCATGTAAAATAATAAGATCCAATAATAAGCATATCCCTTACTTCTAAAAATCTTGTGTCTCTCTCCCTCCTTCTTTTCCCCTTGCTCTCATCATTCCTACCCCCACAACCAATGACCTGATCTCTGTAATTATAAATTAATTAAAATTATTATTAATTTTCTACATGGACCCTTAAAAATATACCTTTTGAGGAGGTTGGTTCTGGCTTCTATCTCTCAGCATAATTATTATATCCCATGTTGCTGCAGGTATTAAGAAATCATTTCTATCTGTTCCTGTGTAACATTCCATTGTAGGGATACACCAAAATTTGCTTAGTTATTTACATATTAATAGACATACGGGTTGTTTCCAGTTTGGGGCTAGTGTAAATTACATACCTATGAACATTGTTTTACAAGTCTTTATATAGACATGTGTTTTCATTTCTCTTGGTGAAGTATAGACTGTGGAATAGCTGGACTCTCTGGTATGTGTATGTTTCCTGTTTTAAGAATATGTCAAACTTTTTCAAAGTGATAACATTTTACATTTCTACCACAGTGTATAAGTGTTCTAGTTCCTCCACATACTTTCCAAAACTTGGTAGAGCCAACCTTTTAAATATTGAATTTAGAGTGCAGAGACATCTTATTGCAGTTTTAATTTGGTCTTCCTAATGACTAATAATCATCATCATCATCTCATTTGCTTATTTGACATCTGTATATCTCCTTATTGAAATAGGTTTTCAAATATTTTAAAAACTTTGTTGATTGTCTCATTATTGTGTTGTAAGAGTGCTTTGCATATCATAATATTCTGAATGCAAGTGTTTTGTCAGATATGTATTTGGCAAAAATTCTCTTCTTATCTGTAGTTTGCTGTCTCATTTTTTGTAAGCAATCTCTTAAAGAGCAAAAGTTTTAACTTGAATGAAATTTAACTTAAAGATTTTTTGTTTTCATAGTTTGAAACTGTTGGGTGTCTTATTTAAAAAATGTTTGCTAAATCTAAACTCACTAAATTTTTTATATGCTTTCTTCTAGGCATTATATAAGTAAAACTCATACAGTTAAGTATAAAATCTATTTTGAAATATTTTTGTGTATGCTATGAAGTCAAGGATGATAATATTTTTTCACAAGGTTTTGTAATTTTTAGTACACTCATTGAAAAAAATTTCTCCATTGGATTGCCTGGAATTTATGTCAAAAATTCATCATATGTGTATGGGGTGGTTTCTAGACTCTTCATTTTGTTTTATTTGTCTATGTTTGTCAGTGTTGCATGGTACATTTTTTCTGTGAAGAAACCTGGCACATACTGCTTGATTAAAGTAATCAAATTTAATATCATAAGCAATCAGGTTAACCAATATTATGTATCTCCTGCTAGACTATACTGAAGAGAAAAAGATATCATTTAGTATTCCTATTCAAAACACAACTAAATACAATGATGGGGAAATATATCAAACCCAAACTGGGAGTAGCATTCTACAAACAACTGGCCTAAACAGGTCAAGAATATCAAAGCCATAAAACATAAATACAGACTAAATAGCTGGTAAAGTTTAAAGAGTTAAAGGCTAGGGAGAACTGAATAAAATGTATAAGTTGATTGGATTCTTTCAACAAAAGTTCTTCTTTTGCTATAATTGACATTACTGGGAGAACTGGTAAAATTTGAATACAATCTGAATATCAAATAATTGTACTGTATATATATTAATTTCTTCCTTTTCATAATTTTAATATGGTTATGTAATTTAATGTCCTTGTTCTTAGGAAACAGATACACACACAATCACATGCATAAAAAGGCAGCAATAAGAAGACAAATATGGTTAAACAGTAACAGCTGAGAAAACTGGGTGAAGGGTAAACCAGAGTTCTTTGCAGTATTTTTGCAACTTTTCTGCATATCTGAAAGTATTTCAATACAAAAAGTCACAGAAAAATTTAATGATGTTAAAAAATAGAGAACTGTGAAAAAGTATATATTACTTTTAAGTGAAAAAAGCAGGTTTTAAAACTATATATAATTTGTATATATTTACTTAAAATGCCAGAAAAAATACTAACAATATTTAGATATAAAGAACAGGATTGTGTGTGATTATGACTTTTGTTCTTTATACATTATAATATTATGTAAGTACTACAATAGATTTGCATTATTTTTATCATCTGAAAAATGATCAAACACATTGTATAAGTAATTACATAGTTGAAAGCCAAACATCCATCTCTTGAAAGTTAACAGGCACTGTATTCTTTTTTCCTCTTCCTCTGATAATTAACATGTACTCGACTTCCACTTAAGAGTTTTTAACTCTTAAAATAACGTCCTTCTGTGACTACAGACTCAGGAATTGAAGCTTTCAATCCCTTCTAACCGTAATTCTCTGAAAGCAAGAATGGCTAATAGTTAAGAGTAGAGGACTATGAGTTAAATGAACTTGGATTCTAATTTATTTACCAGTTGTGTGATCCAAGACAAATTATTCTAATTTTCCAGTTTCTTTATTTTCCAAACAGGAAAAATACTAGTATCTCATGATGTTTATTACAGGAGGAATTGTACCCCTCTCAAAAAATATTTATATGCTAAAATCCTAAGCCCAAATACATTTTACTGTGACTATATTTGGAGATAAGGTTTCTACACAGGTGGTTTGGTTAAAACAAGAGCATCAGGATGGACCCTAATCCATTTGCCTAGTGTCCTTATAAAAAGAAATTTAGACACCAAGGGAAGACAACGTGAAGAGACAGAAGAAAGACAGCAGTTTACAAGCCAAGGAAAGAGACCTGGAACAGACCCTTTCCTTGTGGCCCTCAAAGGCAATCAACCTTGCTGACACCCTGATTCTAGCCTCCAGATCTGTGAGAAAATACATTTCTGCTGTGAATTCATCCAGTCTGTAGCACTTTGTGATGGCAGCCTTTGCAAACTAATACAGGGTTATAGTGAGCATTAAATGAGACCACATGATTAAAGCCTTAGCAAGTGCTTGGTGCAAAATAAACTCAATAAATTATTGTTCTTAAAATACAGAAGTTCTCATGATCAGCTGCGGAATAGTTCTGTATGGGTAATCCTAAAATGAAATACAATTGCAAATTTCTTATTAATTCTTGAAACAAATCAGACACTGTGACCTGAATATTTCTCTTAAAATAATAATTATAATCACATATTAAAAGTGACTTTAGAGTTCATCTAGTCTAGATTCTCCTTTCATTTTTCTTATTTAAGAGTACAGATTTATATAATTTTTGTCTAGATTGAAAGCTATTCAGAGACAAAATCATGCTTATAGTAGAGACCTGCAGACTTTCGTTCAAAAATTATTCATTTTTTATTTATTTATTTTTTTTGAGACGGAGTTTCGCTCTCGTTAACCAGGCTGGAGTGCAATGGTGCGATCTCGGCTCACCGCAACCTCTGCCTCCTGGGTTCAGGCAATTCTCCTGCCTCAGCCTCCCGAGTAGCTGGGATTACAGGCACGCGCCACCATGCCCAGCTAATTTTTTGTATTTTTAGTAGAGACGGGGTTTCACCATGCTGACCAGGATGGTCTCGATCTCTTGACCTCGTGATCCACCCACCTTGGCCTCCCAAAGTGCTGGGATCACAGGCTTGAGCCACCCCGTCCGGCCAAAAATATTTTAAAACATGTCATGTCACATATAGCTACATTTGTTTCATCTGATAAAACTGTTATTTCATTGAGCAAACGGTTTATTTTTTTCTTTTTCTCTACATTATCTTCAAAATAAATTTGTATTTCTCTATATTTGTATAAAATACATAATTGCCCAAATGACTTGCATTACATTGGAAAAAACTGTCTTTTGAATAGAAAGATTACATCCAAGAAACCTCTTTAGATTCTAAGAAGCATTAGGATGCTTCCTTTATAGCAGGCATAGTTACATTTATTGCCATGGAGCCTGTCTGAAGCCTGTTTTAAAAGCTGGGTCAAGCCAGATGGCCAGATTAGCGTAGCGCTGAAGTAAAGATCTGTGACTACAGGTAAATTCTGAGGGAGCCTGATGCCATACAGCTGGGGGTGGGAGTGATATAGTAAACTTGATTTAAAGACAAGCAAGGTCACATTTGGAAACAGTCTGCTGAGCACCAGATCTGAAAGCCAAGACTGAAAGACAGCATGAACAAGTGGTCGGAGGCTGGGTGAATTGAAAGCATATCAGAAAATTTTCCTAAAATATATTGAGAAGTGAGAAATATAGAAGTAGAAAAATATATAGTGATAAAGATGAATGGATACAGTAGTAAATATGTTAAGACATCATTCTCTGCAATGCCATGTCTGTGCATCACTCAGGAACAGGTGCTACAAAAGAGCCACGTAGGGTTGGAGGGAACCGTAAGCTGTTCACCTCGCACATGGGATACCTAAGGGAAGACGTGGTCAAAGTCCAGATCTCATCTCTTCTGTCATTACTGTGCTCGCCACTTGCAGCAATTTCCCCTCTTCATACGATCAACAATAAGAACAAAGCAGGAGAAAATCAGAAATAGGAAAAAACCAATTACTATTTAGCTTGTTCGGTTGTTCCAGGTCTGCTTTGCTTAGAACACTTCCTATTTCTAAGGTTGGGACAAGCTGACCTTTAGTTACATGATCAAGTCCACTCCAATATTGAGAATCAATCCTGAACATAGATGGGAAAGGTCTGAGAAGCGTAATCACTCAGTATTCTCAGGAATGTGGCTGGTCTAACCTGGTCTCAATAACGGAGTCTCTGCCGTATTTCTCTGGTTAACTCTTTCCTAATCCCCAAGTCTGAAAACAGGATTGTGCTTTTGACCCTCTAGTCCAGGCATCTGTCTTGACTGCTACACAGTACAGTGACCCCAGGTTTGGAATCCTTTTGTCTTTGCCAGTTCTCCAGGAATGACAGCCTGTGACTAAAAGACAGACGTATGACTCAGTTCTGTTTCTCCTGCTCCCCGAGGCATCCTGGCTGTCTTGACTTTGCTCTGCTTGTCAGCCAGAGGCACCTGCCACTTCAGTGGCATTCCCTCTGATGCTAGATGGTGTCTTGTGTAATCTCTTACTCTACACTATGCTGTCTACATTAGGAAGACTGCCGTGTAGGCCTTCCTAACATTATATAACAAGGCTCAGTGTCCCAGCATTAGCTCTGAATCACCTCATCTTCTCTTTCCCTAATTAGACTCTCTTGCTTTGTCAGTGATTCAGCTTTCATATTGCTGTTGTCCTCAGCCTCCCTAGAAGTTTTGAACTAGGAAGTAGAGTAGAAATAAGCCAATGCTCTAGCACTGGAAAAGCAGCCTCTTCTTACCTTTCCCTATGAATATGTAATATGCCCAGCAACTCTGATGTGTGGTTTATTTACCATCAAGAAGGAAGAAACACTCTCAGTGGCTTATTAGGTTAGGTCATGGTAAGAAACACCTTCAAATCTCAGTGGTTTAAAACAAACAAGCAAAAAAGAAGCACTTATTTCTTGCTCATACCTTCCCCCCATATTAGTTTCGTAAGGAAGCATCTCCTCATGCCATCACTCTAGGCCTCAATCCTTCCTATCTGCTAGTATCTTGAACATTTTCAACTCTTATGACAGAGGAGAAGAGAACATTTCCTTATGCCTCACATAGGCCATTGAGTATTCATCCAGGAAGTGACACATACTTCTGTCACAACGCATTTACCAGAATTAGTTGCTTGACCTCACCCAAGCCCGAAAAGATCTACCAAATGCTTGGATTCGGGAAAAGTGAAAATTCTGACAAAGAGCATTAATAGCTGTCACTGCAGGAAGCTCATTGTTAGGATCAAGACCTGCCTTTGCAAACATCAGGAAGCACAGAAAGAAGTGGCAAGAAGTAAAGAAAAATAAACCCCAGTGTCCAGAAAATGAAACATAGCCTTGAGCTGCTGAAATGGAGGCAGAGGCAGGAAGCGGAGTTACAGAGGTGAGAAGCATCACTACTGACAGAAAAGAGGTAACACCAAAGGTCATCTGCAGCCACTAGAACAGAGGAAAGTGTCCAGCGGAAGTGTTCAGAATGCGGCATTCTGAAGGTGCTGGCAGGCTAAGCCCTCTACACTTCAGTAATCTCCAAAGTTAGCATTTGTTTACACTTCACTAAAAGAGTTGTTCTATTCATTTGACTCTATTAATAAGACACAGTAACAGTTTCAGTGTCAAATATGAAAATTTGAAATATGAATCTGATTTTCTTACAAGGCTACTTTGGTTTAGGAGTAAAATGGAAGAGCTCTTTGGAATATGGGTGCAATTTCCTTTCACATTCCTGGAATGAAGAATGTTGCGCGTGAAGTGACTTTCGCCACAGAGCTGAGATAGTGTTTAGGTATCAAGAGTTTCTGCTTCCCCTCTCCAGTATTAATAAATCACTGGTTGCAAAGTTACCTTAGAACACCCTGGCAGGGAAATCTTGAGGGGCCACAGATTGCACAGCATGCCTGTTGTGGTGAGGTATAGTGATGTCTGCTTATCTTTAAAAAATATTCCATGTAGGGAAACTATAGCTGGGTTACTTTGTTATTATTATTACACTTTAAGCTCTGAGGTACAGGAGCAGAATGTGCATGTTTGTTACATAGATATATACGTGCCATTGTGTTTTGCTGCATCCATCCCCCTGTCATCTACATTAGGTATTTCTCCTAATGCTATTCCTCCCCAATCTCCTCAATCCCTGCTATCCCTACAGCAGTCCCCCATTCCCCCGACACGCCCCAGTGTGTGATGTTCCCCACCCTGTGTCCATGTGTTCTCATTGTTTAACACCCACTTATGTGTGAGAACATGCGGTGTTTGGTTTTCTGTCCTTGTGTCACTTTGCTGAGAATGATGGTTTCCGGCTTCATCCATGTCCCTGCAAAGGACATGAATTCATCCTTTTTTATGGCTGCATAGTATTTCATGGCATATATGTGCCACATTTTCTTTATCCAGTCTATCACTGATGGGCATTTGGGTTGGTTCCAGGTCTTTGCTATTGTAAACAGTGATGCAGTGAACATATGTGTGCATATGTCTTTATAATAGAATGATTTATAATTCTTTGTAATAGAATGATTTATAATTCTTTGGGCATATATGCAGTAATGGGATTGCTGGGTTACCTTTTTTTAACTTCTGAGATGACCCAGTCTCAAGGATTTCATGAACATCATATGAGAAGATTTTGCTTCTGGTTTAAACTTTAAAAATAAACAATTTATTATGAGATCTCTCCTGAAGATTTCAAGGAGGAAATGCCTAATTACACCTTAGTAAGTCCTGTCTTTAAACACATAAAAATAAAAACGATGGTTATGGCTGGTTTGGGGACCTTCTGTAGCACTTGCACCTACAATCATTCACTTCCCTCCAATCTCCAAGAATGGTTTGAAATAAGAACTATGACAAATGACATTTTAAAAAATATTAAAATAATTGATAAAGGCCAGAGAAGTCCTTAGATAATATATGACAACATCTGCAAAAGCAAAGTACTGTGCAGAGTGAGTGCTACCCTGCTGGGGAAAAAATAAAAGCTAGTACGTATTGCTACTTACTTATTCATGTATAAAAATATTTGGAAGGATACAAAAATGTAATAACTTTATTTGTGGGTGAGGGGGATGTCATGGGGACTGCTATGGAGTGGGAACTGGGAGCATAGGAGGATAGGGAAAGGGACTGGAAGGAGAAAAAGCTTTGCCAGCAAAACACATACATTCACACACACAATTTTTGTCTTACACACGTCTTATTCAAAAAGTTTAAAGAGTAGCATGTGACATTAAAATGAATTATTCACTGATGAAAATTAAAGTAAAATAATGGTTAAGACCAAGTAATAAAACTGTATCGAATTGGGCATTGGGTTACTTGTATGAAATAAACATGGTGATATAAAGCTTTGTAACATTAAAAAATACATAATATTTGCCTAAAGAGTTCCATCAGGTTTTTAGGACCTAATTCTGATAATTTATGAAATGTAAAATAATAAGCCAAATTAGAAATGTCAGCATGTTAGTGTAGATCAAATTTATTATTTCATGTTTGAGAGTGATTTTGAGAACTCTAAGAATTAGGGAGCCATTTGTTAGAGCTGTATAATTCCTCTATCATTTGAATGATTCATCGATAGAGTAGTTCGAGACCATCCAGTGGATGCTGAGTTATATTGGTGCAGCTCCTTAAGAAAAGTTATGGTTTACCTGAGCCATAGTTAATCTAAATAGACTCCGCATCGTAAATCCTCTCTGTAGTGAACTCTTTACTTAATACAATGTTTAAGAGAGAAGTGGAAGACAATAAAGCACCCCACATGCTTCTCACTGTTTGGACTCTCATCTTCCAGACACCTCACATTTCCAGCACATTTGTGCTACCTTACTTATTTACACAGTACTGCTGCCCCAGAGGCAAGCACTTCTCAATTTTTTCTATCATATAAGTCTTTCCTTCAGGTTCACAGAAAATTCTACATAGTCTCCTATTTTCCTCTCTAAGCCCCAACAAGCTGGGCTTTCTGAAGCGCTCTCAACAAGGTCATTAAGTGCTCTCAGATACTATGCTGTATCTATTTCCATCTATGCTGTATCATATATTATTTGCCAAGACACCGAAACCACAAGGTGGTTGGTGAATAAGATACTAGCCAGCTTCATTCAAGAGATTGAGTTTAAATTTAGAGTATTGGTCATCACCAAAGTAGGCAACTGGCCCTCAAAACTGGCCAATTAGATAGTAGAGAGGATATTAAATCCACGCTTATGAGGGAGAACTGTGCTTAATACTCAATGCTTAGCATAATGCCTAGGATAAAATTTGTGTTCTCTGCTCAATGAATATTTGCTGGACAAAAGAATAAACATAATTAGTTTCTACACAAAAAAACTCCATGATAATACAAATTTACTGAGGACATTCCATCAAAAACTAAATTTAAGACGGCTTTTTCTTTTTCTGGAAAGCTAGTAATAACTTATTCTGGCAAACTCATCACTGTGTGGACACCCAGTTACACCAAGTATGAACTAATTATGCACATAGATTTAGAATGTTGTGATTAAAAAATCAGTTAGATGGGAATGCTTAGTGTATTGATGATAGTCTTTATTGTTCTTAGGTGAGATTCCTGATTGCAAACCACTTTAACAATTATGTTCTCAGCAAGATTAAAACCTGTCAAGGTGAGGACTTCATCTTCTCTCTCTTTAATCCACAATTCTACACAAATATCATTATTGATAAAGAAATGTAAGAGAAAAAGAGAAATGGATGTTGGCATAAAGTGACTACTTGATTACCCAGGACTGAATGACTTTCCATACACATTTTGATCAATTACAACAAGAGATAATTTTACAGTAAGAATCTTTACCTTGCTAGTTCTCCAGGGATACTGTCCATTCTTTGCTTTGAACTTGGAGATAAATCAGTAGAATTAAAGACACCAGGCCAGGCGTGGTGGCTCATGCCTGTAATCCCAGCACTTTGAGAGGCTGAGGTGGGCGGATCACCTAAGGTCAGGACTTTGAGACCAGCCTGGCCAACATGGTTAAACCCTGTCTCTACTTAAAACATACAAAAATTAGCCAGGTGTGGTGACGCTCATCTGCACTCCCAGCTACTCAGGAGGCTGAGACAGGAAAATTGTTTGAGCCAAGGAGGTAGAGTTTTCAGTGAGCTAAGATCATGCCACTGCACTCCAGCCTGGGCACAGAGCAGGACTCTGTTAAAAAAAAAAAAAAAGGAAGGAAAGAAAGAAAGAAACGAAACCAAAGTATTTGGGCAATGCACTAACTAAACCACCTGATTCACTTTTCAAAATCAAACTCTTGGAATCTAGCCCACTGACACTTTCATTACTTGTTCCATGCCATTATTCACGTAGGGCCCTACAGTCAAACAGCTTGGCCATATATCATTACCAAGAATCATTCTACTGTAACAATCCCACTGACTATATTTAGTCTTGATTAGGCAAGAACTAGCCTAATTTGACTTTAATCGAATAATGTTCTATGACATAGTTATAGAAGTCTGAAGTTACAGTTATGGACATAACTACCGTTAACAATGTCGCAGCGTAACCAAATTAAATTCAAGTAGCTATGTCTGATATAAAGGAAGGTCCCTTTTTACTTCAGTCTTTGCTTAGTAAAATTTGGACAGTGGTTGAAATTTGAACTCTTATTGTAAAACGTGGTTTTTCGAAAATATCTGGACCAAATCTTTCATTTTCAGAAAAGAGACCAGAGGCTTGAAGGAAGCTGAACTCACTCAGTAAATTTATGTTCCTATAGTAGAAGTTAGAGTGGAAGGTATGTTTCCAAAATCTTTTAGATCTATAAATATTGATTCTTTTGGTGCTATGTCATGCTTTCTAGCAACAAAGCTTAAAACAGATAAAGTGGCACAAATGTGATTATTTAAAGAAAACATTTGAGCTCATTTTTTTAATTTGTTTTTATGTACTATTTTTGTTACACTGAAAAATCAAAGACAAGCATATTTAGTGACAATGAAACAGAACATTTTTTGCTTTCATTACAATGTGTAGTGTTTCCTGATTTTAATATTATTGTTTCAAAAAGAGGGGTCGGCTGGACGCAGTGGCTCGCGCCTGTAATCCCAGGACTTTGGGAGGTTGAGGTGGGTGGATCGCAAGGTCAGGAGTTCAAGACCAGCCTGGCCAAGATGGTGAAACCCTGTCTCTACTAAAAACACAAAACAATTAGCTGGCATGGTGGTACATGCCTGTAGTGCCAGCTACCCTCAAGGCTGAGGCAGAAGAATCGCCTGAACCCAAGAGGCCAAGGTTGCAGTGAGCCAAGATCACACCACTGCACTCTAGCCTCAGTGACAGAGTGAGACTCCATCTCAAAAAAAAAAAAATTAACATGAGCTTGTGTTTAAATGTTGGTTACAAAAATATGTATAAAATTTCTGTTACAGCATTCATAGAAAAGTCTGGTGTCTAAGTATTTCTGATAATGAAATTGTCTTTGTCACCAATATTGGAACCATTGTTTCTTACCAATTTCATGGTTATATTAATACGGCTTTCTATATCTCTCAGAAGTGTACCTTAGAATCATTGCTTCACACGTGCTTAAGATATACGAATAAAATTCATTATGACAGAGACTCTTTGCACAGATGCATTTGGCAAACAAGTTTCTTACGGCTTACAAGATGGTGAATGCAGTTGAAATTATGATTATCCATTTTACTTATAAACACTTATCCATTTTAACATGTTCTCTAAGCTTCAGTAGTCTGAACAGTTTATAGAAGTCATTGCAACAGAATCATTTCTTCTTAAATGTGGAAATATCCCAGATCCAAGTTAGTTCTTTCTCTTCTGCACGTTGTTCTTAAGGAATAAATATAAATGTGTTTCTTTAATGATGCACACAGGCAATTTCAAATTAAACGTAAGTTTTGAAGAGAAATTGAACAGAAAGTAGACGCTATCATGGTTTAAATGGAGCTCAGTCTCTGAAAAAAAAGTCACCATTATGATCGGTGTAAACTTGAATAGATATTCAACTTTTGCCAAGTAATACAACCCAAGGCGTTACCAGCTAACGGAGTTTTTCTAGCAGTACTATCTACACTATAATAGCTTCTGATCTCCACACAAATACAGAAAAGGGTTCCTGTTCCTTGGCCTAACGTAAGCTTCAGGAAGTAAGGTCATTCACTGTGACGAGTTTTCTGATGCGTTTAAAGGAAAACCACATTGGGTAAAGTTAACTCCGGCAAACAATGGAAGTAGCTTCCATTAGGAGAATATTCAGGGCAAAGTGTCAATAAAGAAAAATAATTATGTAGAAAGCCAGGCCTTATTGCAGCAAAAAGAAGGGAAGATAATTTTTACCTGCTATAAAAATATAAATAATTTAAATAATACATAGCAGGTATAGAACAATGGTTCCCAACTATTAGCTTGGCCTCCTAGTTATTTTAGCATGGATTATCATACCTAGTCCTTATTCATAAGAACATTTTGAGGGTTATTATTTTACTCTTTTATGAGATTAAAAACCTAAATCATAAAGAGCACAAACAATTTATTTAAGGCCATGCAGCTATTGACTGGAAGAGTGAAATTCAAATCCTGAGAACCTAATGCCAGTGCCAACTTCTTCATCTCTAAAATATCTAATGTTGGTATCTGCAATTTCTAATGGTTAAATAGACACCTACTTGACAGAAATGGTGGGAACTACCGATGGGGAGGAAATATTTTAAAGTCAGAGAAATCTGAGCTGAAATCCCACTTTTGTCGCTTGATAGCAGGATATTTGGGCAAATTTATTGGCTCTCAGTTGTTTCATGTATTGAATAAACCCTGGTTTTAATATTTACTCTTTGTTCACACTAGAACTGTGAATGAAACTTTTCTTTTCTTCTCTCTTTTCTTTTCTTTCTTTATTTTGAGACAGAGTTTCCCTCTTGTTGCCCAGGCTGGAGTGCAATGGTGTGATCTCAGCTCACTGCAACCTCCGCCTCCTGGGTTGGTGATTCTCCTGTGCCTCAGCCTCCCAAGTAGCTGGGATTATAGATGTGCACCACCACTCCCAGCTATTGCTTTGTATTATTAGTAGAGATGGACTTTCACCATGTTGTCCAGCCTGATCTTGAACTCTTGACCTCAGATGATCTATCCACCTCAGCCTCCCAAAGTGCTGGGATTACAGGCATGGGCTACTGTGCCCAGCCTAAATAACTACTTTAGACTCAATAAGAAGTGCTGTTGAAGCTGCAAAAATAGTGTTTTAGAACATGAACAATATAGAGTTAAGTTTATATTTGACAATGACTAAGAAAAATCTGAATAAGGACTAGATCTTCATATTTCTGTCCAGTTCACAGTTATGTTTTATATTAAAATAATACAAATATTTTTGTATCAACTTCGTTATAAATTTTTAAAAATAAATGTTGAGATACCAAAAGCTTTCTTGGAGTGTTTAGTTCTGTTATTTTATGCTTTAAATAATTATTGAATACAGATAAAGTAAACTAACAATTAATTATTATAAGCATGAATCTGCTAAGTGTCTCTTCTTACTATCTAACCTGTAATGAAAGTTAGGAAAATTTTTTATGTATAACCTGAATACCCTGATATGCAAGCTTATTAAAGCAGAGTCAATGAACTAAATATATTTTCACTTATTGCACCATATTTTTTGTTTTGGAATCTTCTATATTATTTCAAGGGACAAAATGGCTTTTTTTCCTAAGAAAAACATTAAAAAAAATTGACATCATTTTTGTGATCTGCAGAGTTCAACATAATTTGAAAGATCTTATTTTGTTTATTAAGCTACAAGGTTTTCAAAATTAAATCAGATGTTTCACACCTAAATGAATATTTGTGATTTTCCATTAAGAAAGGTAACAGTTTAAAAATTATGATTTAGTTTAGGTCACAGCAGCATCTTGTTGTGACAATCTAACAAATAAGTTTTGGAAGTTTAAATATAACATTGTTGAGATAAAATTAATTTTTTCTTAGATTAGAACATTTTAAATATAATTTTAATTGGTTTTACAGTTAATTTTGCCACTGAAAGTTAATGAATTTTATTTATTCCAAATTTATGCTAAAGTTTCTAATATATGTATACAAACATATATGTTTACACACACACATAGACGCCTACACATATATCCTTGGATAATCTCCAGGAATATTTTCCTAACACTGGTCTACAAATAAGTTGAAAATAGCATAGTGAAAACTTTCAGAAATTTGTAATTAGGGGTTGAACAGTTGTTCCATGACTGCTGAAGGCAATTAACGCTTGTGTAAGTATTTAAAGGTCAGATGGGGCAGAGGAAAAATGCTCAAAATAGTATAATGTTAAAATTGTTCACAACAAAAGGGCAGTTCCAGAATTTTTACGAGACTAATGCTGAATTTCTATCATCTCCTCAACTGACATACTTAACATAGACTAATTTTTCTTCTTTTCTAAGTATGCCTAGCTTTACCAAAAAACATAGGTCAAATAAGGAAAAGTGCATGGAGTTAAAAACCAAAACACAACTCTTCCCCTACAATAAAATAAGAACGACATTATTAGACCAGGTGTTAAATCATGCAGATTTAGCTAAATTTAGTTCCACCAATGACTCAAAGTTGACCTATTCCATTTAAAATTTTTTTTTTTTTAAATAAGCTGGTTGGTCCAGGGTGAAGTTGAGCTGATATCACACATTAATGGCATAGTGTCTATTTAAGTATTTTTTTCTGTTTAATTATTGAAGAAAGCAGCAAATGCATCTAAATTTTATTCATTTCCTGTCCTTCATCCACAGTTTCTGTAACATTCCCTAAGCTCTACTCAGTTGGCAGCAATACTGTGCGTTCTTCTGGCTGCATGATGATAGTAGATTGGTTGTGGCATCCAACAACTTGGTTTCCTCAGCGATTTGTTATGTCTAGGACACAAAGACCACTGCCTCCCCAAGGTCATGTTTTTGAGTGGGAGCCAAAATAGCAGCTATCAGGAGAGCAGGATAATGTCTAGAACCTCTTCAAATGGTCTCTTGCTGATTTTATTCACCGGATTTAGCAATACTATTCCTGGCAGAGTACACCATTTCTCCACCATCCCAGACCGCTGTACATTACAGCCCAAACAGTGGACCAATCTAGTGGCATCTGTAGGAGAACCAAAGTGCTTGTATCATTGACATCAACCACTTCACTGTATTTAGTTCTAATCCATCTGCCTTCATGACTTTTGCTCTGAATCCACACACGCTTGGCATCTTATTTCTCCTCCACTTCATAATGGAATGATGGTTCTCCTCTTCTTGAGGTGCTTCTTTATTCTAATCTCATGATGAGCATTTGAATACCTGCCCCTACCATGTTTTCTTCATGTCTTGTACATCTCTGCCTCTCATTTTATTAATTCGTTCTGCGAAACATTTCAATTCTCTTTATTTTGTAGATGCCTTTCAAGTTAATTAAGTTACATCAAGAATCATGAAGACTTTAGTCTTCTGCCAGGAAAATCCTGGAAATGGGCACATTCTTGTTTCTGTAATAGAAGCCACAGCCTAGTAGTCTGTAATATCTAGACCTATTCCTCACTGATCTCTTCAGCATTTCTATGCTAGGGTAATAGGAGACTGCTGGCTATAATAGCATCTAAATCTACAAAATTTTGCTCCTCTTTCCCTTCCCAATACCATGATTCATCAACCAACACCTCCCCACAATTTATCAGATTATGTGTTAACAACTTCCACACAGTCTGATGTCCTTTAATTCTCACATGTACACACATACAATCATGTGCTTGTCACTAATGGTTCCCACCAATTAGCTCATGTGAAACTCTTACTGAAAAAACCATTTTAGTTGCTATTCTATTTTAAGCAGTTACATCAAGTCAGACATTTTGATAAGTGCTTTATATAAATAATTACATTTAATTTTCTCAATTTGTCTATAGATATTAAATTATTGTTACTAGTCCCTTTTTACAAATATGAAAATAAAGTGATTAATTACCTTGTCTACAGTTATTCAGTTATGAAAGGACATGCCAAACCTCAAATTTAAGAATGCATAATAGAAAATTTTGTGTCTTTATCCAATAACGTACATTGCCTATACTTTGCTTAACTGTATTCTATCAAGTGTAAAGCTCTGTCAGAAACTTCAACAATAAATATCAACTGGAATTGAAAAGGAAAAGGCCACTTTGCTATTAAGCAGGCTGGATGAAAGGTTGAACACAGAAAAAGTTAGCATCTAAATTAGTGGAAAATATTATTTCCACAAGCAAACTATTCTTTTTGTGACTTCTGTTTGTTTACTGATTATGCCCCCAGAAGTTCTTTGTTTTTTTTTATCTGTTACTGGGAACACCTGATTGCCAAAATGCTTTTACCTCATGTCAGCACCCAATCCCTAGATAAACTTGAACCCTTTCGGTTTTGTCTAGAAGAAGCAATGAATCCAGAATTAATACCCTCTACCCTTAAACATTCTGCAGAGGCATGCAGCAAGAACCAAAAGCTTACGATGCTTCCCTTGCTCTCTCTCCCGTCAGGTGGCGTTCTGTCATTCCTCTGGAGTGCCCTCCATTCCTGCATCCAGTCAGTCAGGCTAACTCCCTCAGCTTTAGACTTCTGCCTGGTAGGTCTTTGGCTAATTAGGCCTTTAACAATACTTAGTGAATTAATTTACATAAGTAATTCCCAGAGGAAGAAATACAATCACTAAACATTTGAAAGAATACTTAGTGGCTCTTTTAATTAAAATGCATATTGAAATGGTATGCCACATTCATTTATCAATTTGGTAAAGATAATTCAAAAATGTTAAAGATTGTGTGTTATCAAGATCTGGTTTAAAAAAAAAGGATGGGATTCATGGATACTCTCATAAGGCAATATTTCAAATTTTCTGAAGAAAAATTTAAACTTAAAAGTTTTACTTTGACCAAACTTTTAAGAGGTTATTGGGAAAAAAAAGGTACAAAAAATTTTACTAAGATATTTATGGCAACACATTCATAAAGAAGAAATGAATGATATAAATGCCCCCAAGAGCCATTTAGTTAAATAAATAATGACAAATGTATAAAGTGGAATTTTATGCCAACAAAAAGTCTTTTGTAAACTAATATTTGATGACATGTTGATATATTAAAAAGATCATTTGTTGAAAAATGCACAAAAGAGATCAAAAATTAATTAAAACCTTAAATTTATGTGTGCATATGTTGGCATATATATATATTAATCTATTGATTAATCTCATATATATATCTCATATATATATTAATCTCATATTTATATATGAGATTAATCAATAGATTTTTAAAGACCTTCAAGGAAGCAGAATTAGAGGTGATATATTCTCTTTGTACTTTATGCACATATATTCTTTTGTAAAATAAAATATAAAGATGAGGTATAATCAATTTGAAATCCACAGACATTCACTCACTGTTGCAAGCAAAAAAAGATGAAATTTTTATGATGTTTATTGGCTGAACTATTACCAGCTATAACCGGTTAGCAATATATGTATCACAAGTCTTATATCTCCATTCCAGAAATCTGACATATTCAATACACCTGACAGCGTTTTTTCCAGTGGAAGAAATAGAATTGAGTTAAGAAACAAAACCCAAATGCCCACCGATGATAGACTGGACTGGGAAAATGTGGCACATATACACCATGGAATATTATGCAGCAATCAAAAACGATGAGTTCGTGTCCTTTGTAGGGACATGGATGAATCTGGAGAACATCATTCTCAGCAAATTGACACAAGAACAGAAAAGGAAACACCGTATATACTCACTCATAGGCGGGTGATGAACAATGAGA
>CM052662.1:89068185-89081940 GCA_028533165.1 Leontopithecus rosalia
TGAGGTCTATTGGGGGAAATAGGGGAGGGACAGCGGGGGGGGAGTGGGGGAGGGATGGCATGGGGAGAAATGCCAAATATGGGTGAGGGGGCAGAAGGCAGCAAAACACACTGCCACGTGTGTACCTATGCAACTATCTTGCATGTTCTGCACATGTACCCCAAAACCTAAAATGCAATAAAAATTAAAAAAAAAAAAAAGAAACAAAGGCCAGTGAAGTTCTAATCCTTTAACACAAAGTTAATTCATAGATTAGAGCAAAAAATTTTCTTCTACATACATCTAATTTAAGCCCTTGGATGACCAAAACAACTTTGGCAAACATGTTACTGAATGTACCGTGCAGGAATTCTCTCTCTAGTTTTCTTACACCATCCACACCACCACTTCCACAAGGGAGGGCAGACAATTCGACACAAGCTACTACACTACAAGTAAAGGCTGAAATAAAGCATATCCAAAGCTCTCTGTTTCTACCTGTCCTCATTTGCTTATGAGAATGAAAAACAACTGAAGTGCCTTTGGTTAAACATTTCTCAATTTTTGTTTCATGCAGCCCAGGGTCATACACATTTATAATAACCAGCCTTCCTTAATTCCCTCCTTCCTTTTATACTTCCTAAATAATTTAGTCCCCAAATCCATTTGATGGGTCAGAGTAAGGTAGGTGCCCATGTGGCATTATGTGTCTTATGTGTATGTGAGTTGAAAGTTTGGGGAAACAAGAGTGACTTGTTGTAAAGTATCAGAGCCTGACGGAAGTAAGAAGAATTTCCATGCAGAGGACTGGCAGCGGTGATAGGAAAACGATTACATCATGGAGGAATGAAAATAAGTACCTAAACTGAAGTTAATAGAGAAGGGTGGAAATAAGAATTAACTGATGATATTGGATTGGTATTGGTATAAATTTGTGGTTTTCAATGTATGTGTATATAGATAAATAGAGATATGTATGTAGGTGGTACGTGTGTGTGTATGTGTGTGTATATATACACGTATATATACACACACATACATATGGATATGTATATGCATTTACATACATATGCATACCCTAGATTGTCCACTGAGAAGACATGTGAGTGATGACACTCAATAGCTTCAAGCACTCCCAGAGCCCAGATCCTGGTTTCTAAATAGCATTTTTGATTAAAAAACTTGTATTTCAGGGATGACTTGGGAAAAATACAAGGTAGTCTTTTAACACTTTATTTGTCACTGCATTAGTCCATTTTCACACTGTTATAAAGATACTACCCAAGACTGGCTAATTTATAAACAAAGGGGGCTTAATTGACCCACAGTTCTGCATGGCTAGGGAGGCCTCAGAAAACTTGCAATTATGGCAGAAGGGGAAGCAAACTCCTTCCTCACAAGGCTTCAGGAAAGGGGTGAGCAAGAGCAGGGGAAAATGCCTTATAAAACCATCAGGTTTCATGGAAACTCACCATCCTGAGAATTCACTATCACGAGAACAGCATGAGGAAAACCATCGCCATGATCCAGTCACCTCCTCTCTTAACATGAGGAGATTATAGGTCCCTCCCTTGACACATGGGGATTATAATCCAACATGAGATTTTGGTGGGGACAAATAGCCAACCATATCAGTCATAAAGTAAGGAAATGTTCAAAGACTAAAAAGGACACCAAAAAAAAAAATTAAAGGACTCCCACTCATCAAATATGGAACAATTTGAGCACCAAATGAAGATTGTCACTGATAATAAACCATTAAGTAAAATACAAATCTTTGATCCTATATGGATGAAAATAAATGGATATGTAAGGAAGAAGACAAATAGTTATTTTAGAGAAGAATTAACAATTATTAGTATGGAAAAATACAGTTAGAAAATCACCATTGGCACTTATCATCATACTAACAATCAAGTAAGAAACAGGAACGAAATAACTGGTGAGTTCCACTCCTATTCAACATAGTATTGGAAGTTCTGGCCAGGGCAATGAAGCAAGAGGAAGAAATAAAGTGTATTCAAATAGGAAGAGAGGAAGCCAAATTATCTCTGTTTATAGATGATATGATTGTATATTTAGAAAAACCCATCGTCTCAGCCCCAAAACTCCTTAAGCTGATAAGCAACTTTAGGAGAGTCACAGGATACAAAATCCACATGCAAAAATCACAAGCATTTTTATGCACCAAAAATAGAAAAAGAGAGTCAAATGAGTGAATTCCCATTTACAATTGCAATAAGAAGAATCAAACACCTAGGAATAAAACTTATAAGGGATGTGAAGGACCTTTTCAAGGAGAACTGCAAACCACTGCTCAATGAAGTAAGAGAGGACACAAACAACTGGAAAAACATTTCATGCTCGTGAATATCATGAGGGAGAATCAATATTGTGAAAGTGGCCATACCGCCCAAAGTAATTTATTGATTCAGTGTTATTCCCATCAAGCCACCACTGACTTTCTTCACAGAATTAGAAATAACTACTTCAAATTTCATATGGAACCAAAAAAGGGCCCATATACCCAAGACAATCATAAGCAAAAAGAACAAAGCAAAAGGCGGTATGCTACCTGATGTCAACTATTCTACAAGGCTACAGTAACCAAAACAGCATGTATAGATCTGTTAAACAGCATGTTTTGGTACCAAAACAGATGAATAGACCAATGCAACAGAACAGAGCCCTCAGAAATAACATCACGTATCTACAGCCCTCTGATCTTTGACAAACCTGACAAAACAAGCAATGGAGAAAGGTTCCCCTATTTAATAAATAGTATTGGGAAAACTGAAACTGGACCCCTCCTTACATCTTATACAAAAATTAACTCAAGACAAATTAAAGATTTAAACCTAAAACCATAAAAACCCTAGAAGAAAACCTTGGCAATACCATTCAGGACATAGGTATGGATGGACAAAGACTTCATAACTAAAAAACAATAAACAATAGCAATAAAAGCCAAAATTGACAAATGGGATCTAATTAAACTAAAGTTTCTATACAGCAAAAGAAACTAACATCAGAGTGAATAGGCAACCTACAGAATGGGAGAACATTTTGCAATTTATCCATCTGACAAAGGACTAATATCCAGAATCTACAAGGAACTTCAACAAGTTTACAAGAAAAAAAAACTCAATCAAAAAGTGGGCAATTAAAGAAAATTAAAATTATTTACCACCTGAGAAAATGCAGTGAGAATACAGGGTCACTTCTGTGGTATTCATGTCTAAAATATATACC
Organism: Leontopithecus rosalia; assembly: GCA_028533165.1. Classification (NCBI taxonomy): domain Eukaryota; kingdom Metazoa; phylum Chordata; class Mammalia; order Primates; family Cebidae; genus Leontopithecus; species Leontopithecus rosalia. The sequence continues at coordinate 89,071,417 of CM052662.1, forward strand.
TTGAATTTAATTATAAAGCAACATGGGACAAATAAAAACGGAGCAACATTATATAAAATATTTGGCCTTTAATCTTCAAAAAATGTTAAATTGTTGAAAGTCAAAAAATATAAAAAAAACTGAGGAACTAATCCAGATTTAATGGGACCTCAAAAAATGACAACTAAATGCAAAACACGAATTTGGATTAATTTTTTTTTCTTTTAAAATAGGCAATTCATAACACTTAAATCAGGTCAGTGGAGGTAGTAGTGGCCTAACAATGTTAATTTTCTGATTTTATGCTTGATTATAACTTTATAGAGGAATGCTCTATTTTGTAGAAAATGCATATTACTTACTTTGGATAATAGGGATTAATATTGGCCATACATACTAAAATTATTCAGAAAAAAAGTTATTTCAACTGGCTTGCAAATATTTTGTAAGTTTTAAATTATTTCAGAATAGAAAACGTATTAGCCTGTTGTCTCTTTTCTTTCCCTTTCCTCACTCTATTACTAGAACAGAGGCAGGGAACTCTCCCCAGTTACTAATGGAAACATCCTTCCTGAGTTACCCATTCACAAAGAAAAACAGCAGATGCGAATAGCATAAAGCTGATCTTGGACACTGAAGATAACAGAATTTTTGACTGTCATTTGGCTGCAATCCTTTAATGATAATATTTGTACCCTAATCTTGTTGCCAAAACTGTCAAGAACTGTGAAGAGTCTAAGAGTTTACCTGACTTAGAAGCTAGCGTGCCAGCCTGCTATATTTTCATGGAAACTGTGAGAAGACATAAAATTCATGGGTCAGAGATTAAAATGTATGACTCATATCAGTAACAGTAGCCAAAGTATCAGTGTTTTTATGCAAGTCCCAGTGCCCCAATTCCCACAGTGATGCAAAGAGATAGAGAAATAATACCCGCACATGCAATGGGTTGAATAACATCAGAGAAACCCTGAGCTTAGGAAGCCTAAATTGTTAATAACGTATATTAAGTATGAATGCTCTTTGCTCTGGAGGGAGGCTAAACTGTTCACTATACGCACTTAAAAAGAAGTCCAGAATACAAGGCAGTGTTGCCTTCCTTATAAGATGGGGGGGGAAGAAAACATAAGAAATCCATTAAAAATTATTTCCCAATAATAATGTAATATTTTATTCTGTTTGCTTTTATTACTGACTTTCAGCAGATTAATTATAATATGCATTATAGTATTTTTATTCATCTTCCTATGCTTGAATGTTAATGAGCTTCTTGGATCTGTGGGGTTTATAGTTTGAATCAATTTGAAAACAAATTGGCATTTCTGTATCAATTATTTCTTCTGTCTCTCTCCTCTCTCTTTTCTCATTTGGAGACTCCAATTACACATATACTTGACCACTTGACATTATCTATCATGGATGATGTGTGTGTGTGTGTGTGTGTGTGTGTGTGTATGTGTTTGGGTCTTCTTTTATGTCTGCACTTTATTTTGAAAAGCCTTTATTATTATGTCTTTAAATCCACCAGTTTTTTCTTGTGTAGTGTCTGATCGAATGCTAACCCCCAAAGGTGTATTTTTAAAAATCTCCAATACTAAATTTTTCATCTCTAGAAGTTTATTTGAAATTTTTATTTTATATCTGACACATTCCTATTTAACATTTTCAATCATTCCACTGACTTCTTGAACAAATGGTACATGACTTTAATAACTACATAAATATCTTTGCTGCTAATCTGACATCTATGTAAGTTCTGGATTGGTTTTGATTGACTAATTTGTCTTCTAATTCTAGGTCATATTTTCCTGCTTTTTTGCATGCTTTCAGTTTGATTGAATAACAAACATTGTGAGTTTTATCTTGTTGGGTGCTGTATGCTTTAATATTCTTATATACATTCTATCACTGTTTTGGAACATGATTAGGTTACTTGGACGTTTTCTTACTCTTCCTAGATTTGTTTTTAAGCTTTTCTGTCCTTGCTGAGACAAGATTATTCTTACACTACCTGATACCGTGTGACTTATGAAGTTTTTCCATGCTAGCTTTGAGGTATAGGATCAAAGTCACTCTTTCTTGTAATTATTTGGATGATTCTTTCCCCTCATATGCTTGTGCTAATCAGCATTCACACTAATTCTTTAACGAGACCCTCTGCAGGTATTGAGAGTTCTATCTCTGTGAGATTCTCTTAGTACTGTGCTGACACTCTGCCTGAGAATTATAACTGCCTTGTTCTCTCCTGACCTCCAGCTTTATTACAACTCAGGAAAACTGTTGGACTTTGCCTGCATTTCTTCTCTCTGTGTCACAGCCTGGAAACATTCTCCAGGGAGGTAGCTAAGAAAATTGTAGGGCCCACTTCATTTGCTTCCTGCCACACGTAGATGACTGTCCTTCATTGCATGACATTCAACATCTTTAAAATTACCTTTTCATGTATTTTGTTTTTCAAATTGTTTCCTATAGATGGGCAACTCTGATCTCAGTCCATTTTTGGTCATATGTGAAGTCAGTAGCTACTTTGTTTTTTAATATGCATGATATAGTTCTCTTTACATTCACTTAGATTTACGTTCTATTAGCATCCAATTGCAATTTCTGGTGGCCAGAAACCAAGTCTTTCTGAATTTACAGTACAGATATGTATAAGCTTTGATAAGGGAGCAAAAAGGCCATATACATGTGGCCTAATAATATATATGAGAGATTAAAATCCCCAAATCTTAGAAAAACAATAAGCTATTAAGAGCAGCTATTCCAATTCCTGTGTTTGAAAACCTGAACCTGGAAAAATGAAAGAAGTTGGCCTACAGCCACTTAATTGGTTATATAGTATGAAACGAGAACCTAGGTGTTGCTACCACAGGTCAACCACACGTAATTACTCAAAATTTATAGGAATCAATTTAGAAGTGAATGGCCTAAAACTTTAGTTCTACTTATGTTGAAGGTTAAGTTACGTCTTCATCCTTTGGTTCCTGTAGTTTTCTGCACACCTACCATTCTGCCAACTATTTAAGCCTTCGATGAATTGATAAGCATGTTTACAAAACCCAAATAAACACTCACTATTAGTAGGACAAAGCTTGGATGTTATTATCTGCCAGCCAATGCTATAGTAAGGTTCAATTCTGGTAAGATGTTTGTCATCCGTAGCTGAAAGTCAATTGAGAAAGCAAGCCTTACAATGATTATAGGGAAACTCCACAAATACAGTCATATGCTTAAACCACAGATTGATATTTTGATATTTTAAAATACACAATTAATGTCTTGCTGGTATATCATGGCAGCAGTTGAACTCTCATTTAAGTATTTTAAATAACTGAGCATTTAATAACAATAAAAGCCAAACAGCAGTTTTATAGTGATGCTGCTGCTAACAAGGTCTTAACTCAGGATTTTGCTGCCTTATCAAAGCTTATCTTTCTGTTCTCAGCGTTTGCCAGGAAAATGTTCTTAATAAATAATTTAAGTACCACAGTCCATAAGCTTATTCTCTTACACAGATACGACCATTCCTAGAGAAAGCTAACATGATTGACTTTTGCTGGCATCTGTAAAGTGTTCTGGATTTCCAGACCATGTAATATTTGCCATTCATTTGTAGATCATGACTTTTATGAAGCCAAACTTGGCTGTCTCCACATTTTTCTTAGATATCAAGGATTTTATTTTAGATAAGGGGGTCCTATGTGAGGGATATAAAGTCACCCCTTAAACCTGGTGATAAACTGCAAATCATTGGCCCATTTTTGTGTTTCATGAACAAAAAGTTCAGGATCACTATAAATTTATGACAACTTAGCAAGATTTTATACGGGGTTCTTTTGAAACCAGTGGATCTGAAGCAGATGTAAGATGGGGTAACTTGGAGAAATAAAGGCTTAGAAGATAGAAAGTCAGAAGTGATCTTGTTTATGGCATGAGGTTTAAGAATAATCTTGTAATCTAGAGGTTAAAAATATGAAATTTCCAACCATAATTCTGTGGATTAGCTGCAACATCATTTGTGTATGTAATTAAAATTTGGGTTCTAATCTTTCGGTATTCATTTCCTCTACCATGTTCTTTCATGATATTTCTTTCTTTTCTTTTTTCTTTTTTTGAGACGGAGTTTCGCTCTTGTTACCCAGGCTGGAGTGCAATGGCGCGATCTCGGCTCACCGCAACCTCCGCCTCCTGGGTTCAGGCAGTTCTCCTGCCTCAGCCTCCCGAGTAGCTGGGATTACAGGCACGCGCCACCATGCCCAGCCATTTCTTTTTTTTTTGCATTTTTTAGTAGAGACGGGGTTTCACCATGTTGACCTGGATGGTCTCAATCTCCTGACCTCGTGATCCACCCGCCTCCACCTCCCAAAGTGCTGGGATGACAGGCGTGAGCCACCGCGCCCGGCGTTTCGTGATATTTCTTCCTCAGCAAATGAAATTTTAAAAATACAAAGCTTATATTCATATGATAAAGTTTTATATGTTATTTCACCTATTCCTCAGGGGTATGCTATCATCTTCATCTTTATTACCCTTTTTTATTTTCACATCTATCTGCACTTTTCCTTGTTTCAAATAGCATCGAATAATATCTCACTCTCATAATTTTCTAGAAGATTAAACAAGAAAGTTTATATCAATTCATTTGCTAAAGCTTTGTTTTCCATGCTTTAATTATAACAATGATATAACAGTTTCCAAGCACTGAGTAACATGTCTCATGATGTAATTGCCAAAAGAACTAATAAGATATGAAACTGTTTTAACAGAAGTACATTTTCTTTAAAAAATAGGATATCCCATGTTCTGTGTGAGTTATGCCTGGATACCCTGTGTTCAGTTCTGAAAGTGACACAGAAAAATTAAGAACTTGGAGTGAAGTCACAACACAGTAACCAGATCGTGATAGAATTAAAATTCAGCCACATGAAGATGGTTGAAGTTGGTGAATGGGGATGTGTGGGGCATTATTTAACAGTCATCTTTACGTGTCTGAAACACTTCATTAGAATTTATTATACATATGGGATTCTTCATGTCAACATAGAAAATAGAATTTAGGAGGAGGCAGAGTCTTCTCAACAAGGGTGAAAATTTTCAAAATGATCAAGTCTAGAATACAACAATACATTGTTGTATTCTAACAATGCAAATGCCCATAGATATGTTGAGAATGCTGTCAATTGGGTTCAAAGCTCTAACCAAGCAGTTTACTGAATGATTTCTCAGCCTCTTCAACTCTGCAAGCCTTTGACTTTCATTTGTCTTAAAGCTGGTTGATATTTACACAGGGAGACACTCATTTGTGCCAGTACCACTTCCATATTAACCAAAAATTATGCTTGGAAAAATTGCTACAATGTTGATAACAAATTCGGAGGTGGTTGTGGATGTGTCCTGTACTGCTCCCAGCTATCTTTGAAAATTACCTTTAATACAGTGATATGCTATGTCCAAGATCACTCCCCTATTCCCTGGGGACCTGCATCGAATCACAAATTGAATTAGGAGTATACACGCCCATCCCCCTTATTTCAACTCAGGAAAACTATAAAACACGGTTACAGCGTCAGAGTTCTTTGTGAAGCGGATTGAAGTCATACTCTTGACTGTGCTGTAACCCACTCACTAGTTCCCAAATTCTTCCTTCTCTCTACTCTAGAAATGTTGATCTTTGGAGCTTTTCCTCATAAAATTTCTACACACTACTCTCCATCTGAGTTTGGTTCCTGAAAAAATTTGAGGTGGAAGTAAGAATTTGATTGTAAAGGTTGGATTACCTGCTCTCCTGGCAATAAGGACATAAAGAAAATAAGGCAATAATGTGCTGGTGGATTTACAGTACAGGGTGACTGTGTAAATGTAAAACACAGGATGAGGACGTCTGGGATTAGCGCAGTGGAGAATCTTCTTTTACCAAATTCTTCTAAAACCTCCGTGAGTGCTGGAACAGAGCTGAATGCTTCATCGTTTTTTGCAGTCTTTTTACAACCCCATAGGACAATTCTTGTCGCCTCAGAAATTTCCCTACTTTCCTTCCTACCCACTATGGCAACAACTAGATTAAATCACCATATAGCAAGGTCAAGGATGTCACGAACTTCCTGAGACAGGACAAATAAATTATCATGAAAGAACTATAGCACCTATAAAATATGTAGGAGAAGGATTCAGAAGACATTTAGAACTGTGTATTCTGCAGCTGTTCAGTGGGACATCTTCTGATGAAATCCAGAACTGACAGACATCCAGCAGAATGTCCCATGGGTCCACTACACTGACAACATTGTACTAATCAAACCCAGATACGAAACAAGTGGCAAGTGGGTTGGAGGCCTTGGAAAGACACATGCACCTCAGAGAGTGAGACATGAATTCTGTAAAGAGTTAAGATACTACCATATTAATACAATTTTTAGAGAACCAGTGGTTTATGGCATTCCAGAGAACACCTTCCAAAACAAGAAACAATTAGTGCACCCTGCAGCTTTCATCTCAAAGAAGGAAGCACCATCGCTTGTAGGCCACATTCTGGAAGATTTCTCTGGCTATTATACAGAATGACATTAATAACTGCAAAGCTTTAGTAGCATACGGTGCAGGAAAAGGCTTTTTAGCAATCCAGGTTTCCAGATTTCGGTATAAGTGACACTAAGCTTGGGTAATTTAATGTGACAGATATTTTGGTCTTAGGTACATCTATGATAGAAAAAGACATTATGGAAGATTTATGTAATGCTTAATGGGAAAATTATAATGTAGTCTGCTGGAGCTCTAGAGCAAGGCCATGCTATCTGCAAAGTAGAACTAAACTTAAATTTCATATAACAGTTCCTGATATGATACTGGCTCTGCTAGAGACGCATTATAAGATGACAAATGAATGTGGCTGGAAATGATCAACTGAAGCTGTGTTCTGCCAGCCACACCGCTGTTGGAGAGCTTACAGCAAAGCAAGGGGAGAAGCAGAGACATTGGCTAGAATGTCTCTAGACATATAGCAGAGACATTCAGAGATAAAGCAGTTCGGGGAGGCAAAACTGGTGGTACGAAGTGCTCAGATTCTGGATATAACTTGAAGATACAAAGCTGACAAAGCATGCTGGTGGACTGGATGTGTGGTGTGATGGAAACAGAAGAACCAGGATGAGAAGATTTGGGGCTTGAGTGAAAGGGGGAAAATTGGCCATGTCCTGAAATATCAAAGAATGTGATAAGAGATTTGCAAATGGTGGAATGAAAGCTATTCAAGGCTGTTTTAGACAGGCTAAATTTGAGACATATATTAGACATTCAAGCTGAAATGTCAAATAAGCAGCTGACAAACCAGTGTAGAGTAAGGGGATAGGTCCAAGCTGGAGAAATCAAGTTGGTAATTATTAGCCTATAGATGATATTTAAAGCCTGAGTCTGTATGAGATCATTAAGGGAGGATGCATAGCTAGAAAAAAATTCAATGACTGGGTGTTAAAACAGTCTCACATTTAGAGGTCAGGGAGTTGAAGGGGAGCCAGCACCAGAGCCAAGAGAACAAAGTCAAGAGGAGGAATGAAGACCAAGACAGAATGTTTTATCCTGAAACAAGTAAAGAAAGTTAGGGAAGAATCATTAACTAAGTGTAAGAGGCTACTAAGAAAGATGATCCTATGTCATTACCCTGTTTCTTCAAATTTGCTTTACTTTGACATTTTTCATTTCAACTTTTTCTTATTAGGACCCATTTTCCCCCATTTCATTGGTTTTGCATCATCCTTGCTCACTCTTGTATTCCTCCTGAGCTGCTATGATAGTGCTTCAAGTACAGTAGGGTTTGACAGCTCGTCCTCTGAAGTAGAAGCGCTTTCTTTCTAGTTTGTAAATACAAGCATAATACGTATCACAATTTGGACTCTGATCTTGTATTTCCTCCAAAGAATTCACAGTTCTTTTTAGACATTACCTCATTAATCCTAAGATATAAGTACACAGACATTAACATTTATTTGGGAGCACATGTGAGGAATTAATTGCCTTAAATAGGCCATGTAGAATATTTAAACTGAATAAAATAAATTTATCTGTAGACAAAGTGATATGTTTTACACAAGCTCCTAAATATAATTAGTCATAGAAGTCACATAGAATGGCTAATTGAAATATCAATCCAGATAGCTCAGCCAGAAAAAGATTTAGAATGTTGTGCCTGATTTAAATAGGCACAGCATAACACCAACATAATCATCACCATCTTCATCAGTATTATCTATGAGAAAACCTACTCAGTGTCAGCACTCTGCTAATCGTTTAAAATTATTATTTGTATGATAAGAGCCACTCTATTAAACCAGTGATAGGATTGTCTACTTTAAGATAAGGGGTTCCAGGCTCAGAGAGTGTAAGTAACTTGCCAAAGATCACATAGATAAAAGTAGCCATATAACCTAATAATAATGATGATGCCTAAATGTTGCTTTTAAAAAAATAGCTAAGATTATTGGATGTAATATCATGAAAGTTGAAATGAGAAATCTGGATAATAAAGTGTATGAAATAGGAAACAGATCAAATTTTCAAAATTAAAAGTTAGTTCTTTGGAAAAATTAATAAAATTAATAAACATCAATCAAAATTAAACAAGGTAATAAAATAGATAAACAAAATGTCTATATTTCTATCATCTAAGCTGGAAACAAAAAGAAAAATTGGAAAGCTAGAAAATTACAGACTAACCTCATTTATTAAAATAGATTCAAAAGTCTAACACAATAAAAATGGTAACACACGATTAAATTTGCACATTTGAATTAATCCCTTTAATTGATAATGCTTGAGTTGATTCTGCCTTGTTTTCCCCTTACTAAGAAATCTCTTTTCGGAAGCTGGGGAAGATGGCGCTATAGAAGCAACTCAGGATTGCAGCTCTCAGTCAAGACGCAGAGGGTGAGTTCACACCGCATTTCCAGATGAATCTTTATAGCCCACAGAATGGGGAAAATCCCAGATGTAGGAGGGACACAGGACACCAGCGCAGCAGTCTCCACGTGACCAAAAAGCCGGCACCGCAGCACAGCAGAACGCTGCACAAAACGCACGGGTCTGGGTGCTCTGTTAAACCAGCAATTTGAGATTTGGGAGGGCAGATTAGCATATTCATCTGATTAAATGGGATTTGGACAGTGATCCAGGCCAGGAGATTTCTGGGAGGTGAATTGTGAGCCAGCGCAGCGGGTGGCTGCACGGGAAATCACACCGATCCCGGTGCCCTTTCAGACAGCAACTGAAACACCTGGGAGAGAGTCAACCCAACAACTTTAAAAAAAAAAAAGAAGCAAAAAGGCTCAGAGGCAGGGAGCCAAGTGATCAGGCTCGACGGGTCCCACCCCCACAGGGACAAACAAAACAGCGATTCAAAATACTCAGCGTTGACAGTTTCACTGCAGGCACAGCTGAACCCAGGGCTGTGCAGGTCAGTGGGGAAGGGGCGTCCACCATTACCAAGACCTTCCGCCCCTACTGAGGTACTCGCCCATTGCTGATGCAGCCAGCCGTTGCAAAGGCAACCCGCCATAACAGAGAGACTCCGCCAACAGGGCAGAGCCCACATCAGCAGGGCGGAGCCTACGTCAGTAGGGCAGAGCCCAAAACAGCAGGACGGAGCCCACAGCAAAAGGGCGGACCTCATGCCACCAGGGCGGAGCCTCAGCAGCCAAATAGTGACTACACTGCCTCCTAGCTGGGCAGGAAAGCGCAACGGATACTCACAAATAAAGCCCTAACTCCCTGAGACAGAGCATCTGAGGGAAAAAATGGATTTTATGAGTTCTGCCGCAACAGACTTAAATGTACTTGCCTAGCAACCCTGAATGAACAATGCAGCTCACAGCTCAGCACCTGAGCTCCTATAAAGTACAGACCATCTCCTCAAGCAGCTCCCTGACTCCCATATACCCAAAGAGTCACCTCAAAAAGGACTGATTGGACTGACATTTGGCGGGCACCATTCTGGGACAAAGATAGAAGAAGAAACTGGTAGCATCCCTCACTGTTCTGCAGCTGCTATGGGTGTACCCCAGGCAAGCAGGGCCTGGAGTGCACCTCAGCAGTCTTACAGCAGAGGGGCTAGACAGTTAGAAGGAAAACTAAGAAACAGAAATACTTCAACATCAACAATCTGGGCCTCTAATCAGAGACCCAATTGAAAAATCAGCAACTACTCAGATGACAGGTGGATAAATCCACAAACATGGGAAGAAACCAGTGCAAAAAGGAGGAAAACACCCGAAACCAGAACACCTCACTGCCTACAAAGGACCAAAACTCCTCACCAGCAAGGGAACAAAGCTGGATGGAGAATGAGAGTGATGAAATAACGGAATCAGACTTCAGAAGGTGGGTAATGAGAAACTTCTGTGAGCTAAAAGAACATGTTGTAAATCAGTGCAAAGAAACTAAGAACCTTGAGAAAAGATTCGAGGAAATGATAACAAGAATGGACAACTTAGAGAGGAATATGAATGAATTGAAGGAGCTGAAAAACACAACACGAGAACTTTGTGAAGCATGCACAAG
>CM052662.1:89082440-89132959 GCA_028533165.1 Leontopithecus rosalia
CAGGGAAGGGAGTACTACACACTGGGGTCTATTGGGGGTAATAGGGGAGGGACAGTGGGGGAGAGCGGGGGAGGGATAGCATGGGGAGAAATGCGAAATGTGGGTGAAGGGGCAGAAGGCAGCAAAACACACTGCCACGTGTGTACCTATGCAACTATCTTATATGTTCTGCACATGTACCCCAAAACCTAAAACACAATTAAAAAATAAAGAAATTTATTTTCACCTGCCCCTCCTAAGTATTATTTTGTTACTAACTGCTTATATTTTTTCTTTTGTTTATTATTGCCTTGTTCAAGGCAATTCTGTAAATTTCATTTCTACAGGAAATGTTAAAACTACAGCATAATTTTGAGCAAGAAAGTGACTTGACTACACTTGACCTTTACCAGGATCATTCTGCCCTTGGCATGCAGAATGTATTCCAATGGAAGAAAACATACTAGAAAACCAGTTAGAATGCTTCTGTGAGATGGACAGTAAAGAGTACAGGGATGTCTACAATGTGTGTGATTACCAAAATAAGATCAATGCTGCAGATGTAACTGTTTAGTTACAACTGAAACTTTCTTCCATAGTGAAGACATTTCTAAAGGAGCTACAGAAAAAATGCCACAATTAGAGAAATTTATTTTGTTAACTTTTTGAGTGCTACTAGCAATATAAATGGTGTTTACAATTACTTGGTAAAATTACCATGTGAATACAGACACCTCTACAAGTCTAAAAATATTGAATCTATTTTTTCATATGGGTTTAATAATGGTTAATTGTAAAATGCAATGTGGAGAAAAACACATAACACCATTCTTTTATATTTATATAAATATAAATAAAATATAAGAACATAAATTTAAAGTTAGTAAATACTTAGATATTTTAATAAAATAAAATTTAAAGAAAGTAGAAATCTCACATAAGTAAAACCAAACCATTTCACTAAAAAACATTAAGAAAATTTACTAAGGTCAGATAAGCAGTCTTTTGATAAATAATTTTCTTTAAAAGTAGGTATTTATGCTAGTAATAGCATAAACAAATGAGATTTTTATGTATAAAATGCTGTTTCATTTATTTATAAATAAATTTCATATGATAGTTTGAAAAATTAAACTGAAGTATTAATTTTATTATGAAAGTTACTCATGTGTGTTTGAAGCAAATGATATACTAAATGATACACATTTTGACGTTGAATGCTTTTCTTTTGATGACTGCCATTGTTATTAATAACTTTAGTTAGCTTGTGGAACTAAAGGTGACTCAAGTCTTGTACGCTGTGTGGACAGTGGTCAAAAACATGGGCTTTAGAGTCAGATAAGGCCACGATCAAATCCCAGTAGGGTCATTAACGAGCTTAATGGCCTTGGGTAATGTTACAGGTTGAAATGTGTCCCCAAAAATATATGTTGAAGTCTTAACATCTGGCATGTTGAAATGTGGCCTTATTTGAAAATTCGGTTTTTACAGATGTGAGTAAATTATCATGAAGTCATTAGGGTGGTCCCTAATCCAGTAAGGCCTTATAAGATGAGAAGGAATAACAGAGATAAATGTACAGAGAGGAGAATGGCATGTGATGACAGAGGCAGAGACACGAATAATGTGTCTACAAGCCAAGGAATGTCAAAGACTGCGAGCAACACCAGAAGCTAATATGAAAAAAAAATTCTCCCTAGAACTTCCAGAAAGAGCATGGGCCTGCAGACACCTTGATTTCAGAATTTTAGTTAGCCTCCAGAACTGTGAGACAATAAATTTATTATTGTTTTAAGTCAGTCGGTTTGTGGTAATTTGTTATAGCAACTCTGTAAAATTAATATAGGTAAGTAACTTAACTTATTCACATTTCAGGATTTTCCCTCTTTAAAGAGACATAATAACTCCTGTTGAAAATTTAGAATCCCTGTAGTGTGAGTTTCCTTATCAGCAAAATAGGAATAATAATATCCCATCACAATGTTGTAAGAATTAAATGAGAATTAATATGTGTAAAGCACTTACACCTGTACCTGAAACATAGAAAAAGTTTCCTAAGTATTTGTCAATTTTTTATTAAATTTCATAACCCATGGAATATGCTTGACATAGTGCTTAAAACATGTAAGTTTTTGTTAAATATTATTATTCTGATTAAATAACAGTTATCTAAAATACTTACAAGGTGCCTCAAGCATAGCAAGCTTTTAATAAATGTATGCTATTATAATTACTATTGAAAATCAAGTAATTGATCCTTTAAGTTACTGTTTAAGTTTCTATTGAAACTACAAAAATAATCTTTGAAAACTAAAATGAATTGCCTCAAACTAAGTACTCCATTCCTTCATGAGTTCTCAAGTCTGGATGTCCGTTGGTTTAAATTTTAAAAAGTAAAACTGTATAGCAATTTTACTTATTCTTAATGGAGGCGAAGATTGGAATGCCTAAACTACAATTCAAAGGAACACATTTATCTAAAAATATTTATGAAAAGTTTATCAGTGCCAAGAATTGTGCCACCTTGGGGGAGGAAGTAAAATAAATATAATACTAGTCACTACTAAGCTTGTAGTGCATTAAAGAGATAGCTATCAAGATGAGGGTTAAATTTAAAAATGATGAGTATCCTACAGTGGTAAAATAAGGTGCATTCTGAACACATAGCAGGGGGAGCGAATTTAAAATGGGCAGTAGACAAGTATTTCTAGAAGAGGAGATATATTACTAAAACGAAAGAGTGAGAATATGTATCACAGAGATTAATTTCCTAATTTAAAAAATTACCGTAATTATACAAAAGACTGCCCTGCTTCGAGATGGCTCACTCCTGTAATCCCAGTACTTTGGGAGGCTGAGGTGGGTGGGTCATCTGAGGTCAGGAGTTTGAGACCAGCCTGGCCAACATGGCGAAAACCCATCTCTACTAAATATACAAAAATTAGCCAGGCATGGTGGCACGTGCCTGTAGTCCCATCTACTTGTGAGACTAAGGCAGGAGAATAGCTTGAACCCAGGAGGTGGAGGTTGCAGTGAGCCAAGATCGTGCCACTGTACTTCAGCCTTGGTGACAGCAAGATTCCATCTCAAAAAAAAAATTGCCCTGTTTTAGAAAATAAACATTAAAGTATTTATGGAAAAAGACATCATACTGTACCTGAATCTTACTTTAAGCTAGTTCGATAAAATATTATATCTATACAGTAATATACTGCAGAATGGTGTTTTGGACAACTATGAACTGCATATATGATGGTGGTTCCAACGCTTATAAACCTATATTTTTAGTGTATGTTTTCTATGTTTAGGTACTCAAATACCTCACCATTGTGGTATAATTGCTGACTGTAATCAGTACAGTAACATTCTGCACAGATTTGTAGCCTTGGCACAATAGGCTACACCATATAGACTAGATGTGTTGTAGGCTATACCAGCTTGGTTTTTGTAAGTACATTCTATAATGTCTATACAACAAAATCACCAAAAAGCCAATTTCTCAAAAAGTATCTCTGTAATTAAACAATGTATGACTCTATATGCATATATAATATATACATATGGCATATAAACACATAAATATAATACATATCTACATTAAATAGAAAAGAACACAAATGTGGGCAAAATATTAACAATATAGGGAATCAGCACAAGGTTGTACTATAATTATTTGTGTTACTTTTATACCTATTGCATACACTTAAATTATGTAAAAAAGGTGGGAAAATATGAATGGGTCAAGAAAGAATAGAAATTTAATATGAAATAGAGTTGTTCTGCTCTGTCACTTAGATTATTAGTTATTTTTGATGACCAGTTTAAAGCATGGTTGACACAGAATCTAGCCTTCATAATTTGGGAATAAGTGAGAAAACTGGACTACTGATACTTCCTTCACAAAACTGTACCCAAACCCAATTGGCTTGAAAAACCATGAGCATTTTTTACATTTTTTTCTTTTTCCAAACAATAAAACACTTAAAAATGCAAATAAAATATAAGGTTTATTTAAATTGTTTCTGAGCCTTATTCCATTTCATTCATACATAGTCACTTGCTTACTACCTTCCACAGCTCTGTAGAGAGATGATCAAGGAAATGTATGCAGGTAAATATATTACCATATTGTTTAAAGGAGCCATAATACTGAGGAGCATTGATGTGAGTCATTTTTGCTTCTATGAAGAGTTGCCTGATGTATTGTTTTGTAAATCTGTTTATTTGTTTTGGGGAAAATTTTTTCTACTAATCTTAGAAATACAGTATGGACCACCAGATGCTATTTTTGTTTAATGATTTTCTGCTTTTAAGGAGTTTTTCATTGTATGTAGTAGGTACTGAATTGGAAAGCTGCCAAATTGACTCTAACTTAAATTTTGCTATTACAAATGAATATCTTGGTAAGTATCATAAATCATCCAGTGAAAATATCAATGCATTCAAAGCCACACTAAAAGCATTTTAGGTCCAAAGGACACTAGGTCATATTGAACAAAAAGTGTAATCAGTCAGCAGACCAAAGCAAGCTTCAATTATCTTCAGATAAACTCAACTAAACTTAAAAAAAAATATGTTGGCATCAAACATGATACTTCATCTATCCACAAGATAGATTTTTTATCATTGCTGTACATAGTCTCATTTATTAAGAGTTACAATGTGTCCAGTAAAGCCACCTTTCATACAGTGTCACTCATGCAAGTCCTATCCGTCATCAAGTTAAGTCAAACTTTGCCAATTATGCTACAAGGAAGTGGGTTACTCTGCAGTGGCAGTATATTTAATTGGTGGTGACAGTATTCAGCAAGCCAGGATCTTTTCTTCTCAGCAACAGTGAAACACCTCTATTCAAATAAATTAATGCTCTTTTATCAACGATTTGGTAAGGGACATGAGAAAAAGATGGAGCTGTAAATGAACTTTAAGATGTATTAACTGCATTAATTATTATTTTTATTTATTTCTGAGTGTTTTACTACCCCAAAACTTAGTGATACAAAACAAGAACCATTCACTTGCTCAGGACACCAGTGACTGGCAACATATGAAGGGCTCAGAGGGCATGGCTCATCTCTGCTCCTTATGGGGTATCAGCTGGACCTCATCCACGCTGTTGTGGGTCAGTTGGCAGGTCATCTGGTTGGCCCTGAATGGCTTTTATTGCTGGCAACTGGCAGGCGCTGTCAGCCAGGGTATGTCAGTACCATTCACATTCTATCTCCAGCAGGCTACCATGGACTTTTTAAAATACAACATCTGATTTGTAAGAGGACAAGAGCAGAAGCTAGACAGCCTCTTGAGTCCTGAACTTGAGAAGCATATCATATTACTCTATTACTGTGTCAGTAAAGCAAGTTACAGGGCCAGCCCATATTGAAAGGAGGGGAAATTGACTCCTCCTTTTTATGGGAGTAATTGCAAAGTCACATCACAAAATGCATATAATAGTAATGAGTGAAATTTTATCAGTGACATATAAGGACCATAAAACCATTTCAGGTCTAAAGGATCACTATGCCTTTGGACCTGAAGACCCAGAGAAAAAAAAGAAAACAAAACAAAAGCCCCCAAATCAAAACAAAACTGACAAAAAATTTACAGAGAATTCTAATGGACAATTAATCATCTACACCTCATTTTTCAAACTATATTGTGGATGCAGGAATTAGTTACCTCCAGAGGACAATTTGCATTGTGTGTCAAAAGCTTTAATACGAACCCATCGGCACAATTGTACTCCTAGAAATAGCTCAAGAAAGTAATTATGGATATGCACAAAGATTTTGCTACAATTACAATCATTGCAGCATTAATAATGTAAGAAAAATAATTCTACAAACCACTAATAGGTGATGGGGTGTACAGATTGTTGCAAAGCAATATTAAGATATAGTTTACTAACTGGAGTAGTTATGTTACTCAGGATATTGAATCTGCTATTTTTATGGACAGTCCAAAAAACATGAATCGCATGAAAAAAGTTTTACATTGTATTACTGAGTGGAAAAAAAAGCTGTGTACAACATAAATGTGGCCTCATTTTATATAATCTTATAATTAATATACATTATATACAATCTTGCATCAATATTAAGTCAACATGGATTATCTCTCTAGACGGTCACATTCTTTGTTCTTATAAACGCAGCATTCTTTTAAAAGAAATAAAATGCTTTTTAAAAAGTTACTGTTTTAAAGACAAAGTGAATATATCAAAAGTTCATTAATGCAAACTATAGAATTCTAGTGCCCTATTGACCTCACTTTTATAAAGCAGTCCTCTGTCATTGCTGTTCTTTGAATTCGGCACAACAGTAATATCTGAGGAACAACCACATTCTATTTTTCTTTGAATTTTTTTTTGTTGGACTATATCACAATAGAAGAAGAAATGTGTTTTGCTTGGTTCAGTTTCTTTAACTGAAGCAGATTTCAGAATGTGATTCATCGATTTGGAAATCTAGAATCCAGTTAAATTTGTTCAGAGCGTCTTACTCCTTTCTTGGGTATCTTACTTCCTTCCATAGACTCTTGTTAATGATTTGCTACATTTTTGAAAAGACAAAAAAGAGTTAAAATGTATATTTTGGTTTGAAATAGGCCAAAAACATTTCAACTCACCTTTAGGTCTGATTTAAAGTGGTAAATATTCCTAAGAACTTCATGGAGCAGAAAATTGAGAGTTTCCAGGAATCGACAAAAATTAGCTCATTAAAAAGATCTGACCAGAATTACAGTAGCGACTTTTCTGGCTGAGTCCTTTAATATACCTATTGGCTGAGCCCTGTGATATCCATTTATTGGACCATCAAATTTCATTGAAGGGCTGGAAATGTAAACTCATAATAGATTTGTTTCTTTACCAACTGCTTGATTATGATAACTTCATCATGTTAACAAAATTAATTACATTTGTTATCCCTGTGCTTACCAAGGACTAACAGGTAAATAGCCTATCAACATATTTTAATTTCAACCCTACTATTCCAACTGGATGTGATTTGACTGTAAATTAGCTGCAGGCATCCACTTGCCCAGTCAAATGGTGGTCTATAAATTTAACCTTTCATAAGGAAAGAAAGACAAATTTGGTTTCTTGTCTGCATTCACTAGTAGGTTTACTTTTTTCTTCCTCAAATATTCATGGAAGTTCCAATTAGTATTTTAAATTTTCTGTGAATTTGTAATGAATGAGTCAAGTTTGCACGGCAACCAGTGGCCTGCTAAGACCCTCAAAAGAGATTTTCTCTGTTCCTGCTGAGAGTATAATAATAGCGTCAAGTTTATACTTGAATGGTTCTCTCTTTGGAATAAATTGTAGTTGTGCATTTTAGTCAAAAGTTAACTAAAGAAATTTGCTTCCATATGAAGTTTAAAGTGTTTTTTTCCAGTTGCGTGAAGAAAGTCATTGGTCGTTTGATGGGGATAGCTTCAACCATTGTGGAAGACGGTGTGGTGATTCCTCGAGGATCTAGAAATAGAAATTCCATTTGACCCAGTAATCCCATTACTGGGTATATATCCAAAGGACTATAAGTTCTATTATAAAGACACATGCACACACGTTTTTCGTGGCACTGTTTACAATAGCAAAGACTTGGAACCACCCCAAATGCCCATCAATGATAGACTGGACAAAGAAAATGTGACACATATAAACAATGATGAGTTTGTGCCCTTTGTAGGGACATGGATGAACCTGAAAACCACCATTCTCAGCAAACTGACACAAGGATAGAAAACCAAACCTGGCATGTTCTCACTCATAGGCAGGTGTTGAACAATGAGAACACTTGGACACAAAGAGGGGAGCATCACACTCTAGGGTCCGTTGTGGAGGGGCTTTGGGAGGGATAGTGGGAGTGAGGAGAGGGGAGGATAATGTGGGGAGAAATGTCAGGTATAGGTGATGGGGGGATGGTGGCAACAAACCACCTTGCCGTGAATGTACCTATGCAACAATCTTGCATGATCTGCACATGTACCCCAGAATCTAAAGTACAATTAAAAAAAAAAGAAAGAAAAATTTGCTTTGCCTTTTTTTTTTTTCAGAGAAGGAGTCTCACTCTGTTGCCAGGCTAGAGTGCAATGGAATGATCTCGGCTCGCTGCAACCTCTGCCTCATGGGTTCAAGCGATTCTCCCACCTCAGCCTCCCAATTACCTGGGACTATAGGTGCATGCCACCACACCCAGCTAATTGTTGTGTTTTTAATAGAGATGGGGTTTCACCATGTTGACCAGAATGGTCTCGACTCCCAAGGGTTGGGATCACAGGCATGATCCACCGTACCTGCCCTGTTTTGCCTTTATTTATATGAACAATAACCAACTTGACTTTCACCGGCTAAAACGGTTCAGTGTCCTCATTGTACATACTTTGGGATTAATAGTATGAGGAAGCCTCAGAGTGTCAACCATGATAGAAGAACACGCATTATGAAAGTATCTCAGTTTCTGTAGAAATATCATGGGCTAATGGGTGGAACAGGTATATGCAGGGATAAACAATTATAAAAGTAAGCAAAATAATGGTTTTATTAAATCTAGCAATGTGTCTTGACAATAAAATATTCACAGAATGTGTCCTGGTGATTACAGGTTGTTTTTGAAAACTGCAAAACTAAGAAGTGATGTCCACTGACTGACTCACTCATTTTATACAGAAACTGTATGTTTAAACAAACATTCCCAAATAACTTAGAATCATGGTTAGTTTGGTTTTAGTTTCAAATGTGTTGCCAAACTTAGCTCCTCTTTTTAAGCTACATTTTTGGTCCAAATTTTTGCTCTACTTCACAACTGTGTGCATTTGTATGTGGCATAAATTTTCCTGTAAAGATAATGGAATATTGAAAATACTTTCTATCAAGATATGTCCTAGATTTGACATCAAAAAGACATTAAGAGAATATAAAAGAAAAATTATATTACCATCTCAATATATGAATAACAGTAATTTAATAATAATATTAATTCTAGATTTTTTTAGGTAGCAAAGTTGGAACCGAAGGAAATAACAGAACACAGTTCACAGTAAAACCCTATAGGGCTGTATAAAAATGTGACTATATTTAATGCCATTAAACTGTACACTTAAATGGTAAATTTCATGTTATGCATATATTAGCACCATAAGAATATTAGATAATTTTTAAAGGTAAGTATGTGAGGATATGAATACTTACATCGCTAGCATATACTCAGAATTATGTACTAACCTATTTTGAACAGTCTGACAAAAATTCAGTAGTAATTTGTGTTTTTAGCATGATATTTTTAAATAACCAAACAAAATCTGTCCTACCCCCAACCTATACCCTAATTCATAGAACCTATAAGGGTTACATTATTGGGGGGAAAGGTCTTTATATATGCAACTATATTAAGAATTTTGAGAGATTGTTCTGGATTACCCAGTGGGCCTTCAATCCAATGGCAGGGTTTCTAATAAGAAACACACAGGAGAGATCTGACAGGAATCAGAGAAGAAGGTACGTGAACACAAAGGCAGAGATGAGGGCAATGCTGCCAGAAGTCAAGGAGGGCCTGGAGCTAGCGGAAACCAGAAGCGAAGACAGAATCTCCCCATGGAGACTTTGGAGAAAGCATTTCTATACACAAATAACAACATAGCTAAAAAGACAGGCAATAAAATAATCACATATATATGATAGAACTAAAAAAAATACCTAGAAATAAATTTAACCAAGGAGGTGAAAGATTTATACACTGAAATCTATGAAACATTTTTGAAAGAAATTAAAGACACAAACTGAAAATGTCCTGTGTTCATAAATGGGAAGAATCAATAATGTTAAAATGTTATACTGCCCAAAGCAATAACAGATTTAACACAATCTCTATCAAGATTCCAATAGAATTCTTCATCAAAATAGAAAAAAAGATTTCAAAATTTGTATGACACCGCAAAAGCCCTGAATAGCCAATGCAATTTTTCCTTGGGAAGGAAAAACAAAGCTGGAGGTATCATACCTCCTGATTTAAACTTTTATTACAAAGCTATAGTGATCAGAGTATGTTACAGATTAAAAATGACACAGACCAATGGAACAGAATAGAGATCTCAGAAACAAGTACAAAAGCATTTGTCAATTAGTTGACACTTATATGCCAACTAATTTTCAACAAGGGCACTAAGAGGATATAATGGGGAAGCAAACAGTCTGTTCAATAAACGGTGTTGGAAAAACTGGGTTTCCACATGCAAAGAAATGAAGTTAGACCCTTATCTTACATCATACATGAAAATAACTCAAAGTGGATAATATAGCTATATGTAAGAACTGAAACCAGAAAGCTCCTAGAAGAGAACACAGAGAAAAGCTCCTCGACACTGGCCTTGACAATAATTCTTTTGGATATCACACCAAAAGTTCAGGCTACAAAATTAAAATAAATAAACGAGACTCCATACAACTGAAAGCTTCAGCACAGCAAAGTGAACATTCAACAAGATGAAAAGGCAACCAACACATGGAAAAATATGATTGCATACCACATACCTGATAAAGTGTTAGCATCCCCAAAAGTATAAAGAACACTTACAACTCAATAGATGAAAAGCAAATAACCCAACTGTAAATTGAGGAAAGAACTTGAGGAGACATTTCCCCAAAGAGGATATAAATGCCCATCAGGTATGTGAAAAAGTGCTTAATATCACTAATCAGAAAGGAACTAACAATTAAAACCACTACGAAATATCACCTCACAGCCATAAAGATGGCTCTTAGGAAAACAGCAAGACTGGGAGCAGTGGCTCATGCCTGTAATCTCAGCACTCTGGGAGGCCACGCCAGGTAGGTCACTTGAGCTGAGGACTTTGAGACCAGCCTGAGCAACATGGCAAAACCCATCTCTACAAAAAATATAAAAATCAGCTGGACACGGTGGCACACACCTGTAATTTCAGCTACTATGGAGGCTGAGGTGGGAGGATCACTTGAGCCCAGGAGTCAGAGGTTGCAGTGAGCACTGTTGACTCACTGCTCTCCAGTCTGGACAATGAGAGTGAAACCTTGTCTTGAAAAAATTTAAAAAAGAGAAAGAGGACAAGACCTAAAAATGCTGGTGAAAGTGTGGAGAAAAGGGAACTCTAGAGCACTGTTGGTGGGAATGTAGATTGGAACAGCCATTAGAAAAAAAAACGTAATGAAGTTTCCTACAGAAATTTGAAATAGAACTATTTTATGATCCAGCGATCCCTCTTCTGGGTGTATACTCAAAGGAAATGAAATCACCAGCTTTAAAGATATCTACACTCCCATATTCATTGCGACATCACTTACAATAATTAAAATAGGAAAACAGCCTAAGTGTCCATCAACAGAAAAACTGATTTTAAAAAATGTATAGACACACATACATATGCATGCACACACACAATGGAATATCATTTATCCTTACGAAAGAAGGCGATCTCACCATGTGCCACAACATGGATGGACCTGGAAGATGTTATCATAAGTAAAATAGGCCAGACAAAGACAAACAATATTGTAAAATCTCACTTACATGTGAAATATAAAAACAAAAGCTTAAAGGAAAATGAAACCAATTTCACCACGGGCTAATCCATATCATCAAGAGTTAAAATTCCTATACATTTCTGGTCATAAAATCATCACCAAATTTCTAAATAAAGACCTGAAACACTTCTAATACTAAACAACGAAATAAATGTAAGCTATTCATACATTTAAGAAAGATTGACAATCACAAGTAGGATAATTATTTACCAGTTATTCCAGTTTAGAATCATAGGTAACTAGAGCCTATCCCGACAGCTCAGGTGCAAGGTGGAAACCTGCCGTGGACAGAATGCCACTCTTTCGCAGGGTGCCCTCGTACACACGCCTATACTCATTCAGACTGGTGTATCATTAGATACACCAATTAACCTAATATGCACACTTTTGGGATGTGGGAGGAAACCAAAATACCCAAATAAAACCCATGCAGACATGAGGAGAATGTACTAATTCCACACAGACCGTGGCCCCAGCCAAGAATCTTTTTTTTTTTCTCAGCCACATTACAGCAAAGTGACATTAGTGGAGAACCTGCTGTCTAAGTATTTCTGCCTACTTGTTTTATATGTTACACCTGGACCTCCCACAAGCCCAGAAGTTACTGTGGCCTAACATAGCCAGAAAGATACTGTTCAGGAAATTCGGTCTAATCACATAATTAAGCATTCAATGTGTTTTTGTTGATTGATTCTAAATTGGAGTCAACTTATTTCAAATTATGTCTGCCTGGAGAGCTGCAGTGAGATTCAACACTAGGAGTCTTTCGTTTCCCTATTTAGTAACGACAATGCCTATGATGGCTATTGTCTAATCAGGTACACTTGAGCCAAAACAAAGTACTCTTTGTTTTAAAGGCATAACCATGCTTCTTGCTGAGACTCCAAGAATGAAGCCTCTTAAAATTGGACTGTTTTAGTTTGGAAGCTAATGACAACCAATAAAAACATACCCGTCAAATGATTAAGTCACCATTTTTTGTAAACATCCTCTTCTTTCCTAGAGATTGAAATGTACAATTTTGTTGTAAATTCTGCTTTCCACTGTAATTTATATTACTTCTGTGCTTTTGATGTTCACTTTGCCAAAGGCTTGATAAGCAACCATGACAATGTTGTATAGCATTAATAAATGTTGGTATAGTTTGTATAGTTTTAATTGATTGAGTTGAATTTTTTATTTCAAGCATTTCTCATTAACGTAGATGAACATATAAAGAAGAGGCAGGAAATAGCTACCTGTTGAGGGCCCTAGCCAGTGCGCACAGAGCTGTGGTGTTGTGTAACACCTGTGGTTGGAGAAGCACTCGCCACAAATGGCCTCAGTCACTCTATGGTCTCTTTCTCTATTTCATCAGCCTTCACCAGTATTTTCACGTGGAAAACAGACCATACTAGCTGACCGAAATTCTACAACCATGCTAGCATCAGGGAATGAAAAAGTTTAATTACAAGAAAATGATACAACAAACCTCAACACCATTTCTGTTTGGAGTATTTCCAAAAAAATGTCACCTCCCATTCCCAGAAAAGTATAAAAAGAAAGGTAGAAAAGTACCTGTACCTACTCAAATAACATTTTTTGTGTCACCTTATGAGCTGGTTTCTATGTGTATATCGCTTTATAGTTATATGCAGAGCCTCGACACTCGCGAGTTTACCATTTTAGAGTCACCTCATTGCTGGTGAATTCACGTTGAGGCAGGTCCTTGAAGTAAATGACTAAGATGGGTCATATACATCTTCTACTCCAGAAACAAAATTCTTTATGCTTTCTTTTTAGCAGTACCTTCAGTTTTTTCTCTCCTGCTTCTTCCAAGGCATTCCTGCATATATTTCTTTAAAGTCTATGGTGTATATACCTTTTTCATTTTTCTTTTAAAACTCTTAAGTTCAGGGTTACATGTGCAGGTTTGTTGCATAGGGAAGCTTGTATCATGGGGTTTTGTCATGCAGATTATTTCATCAATATGATAGTAAACCTAGTCTCCATTAGCCATTTTTCCTGATCCTCTCCCTCTTCCGACATAGACAGGAACAATATAGGGGCCTACTGGAAGGTGGAGGATGCCGTATATTCTGAAAGCACAGCTAGCATACACAATGGGGGTGCAGACAGATTAATATTTTGGCCATACAGAACTCCAACTATACCATGAATAAGAAAAAAAAGACATTTATTAAGCCCTTCATTCTGGATTAGCCGTTCTTGGCAATTAACTGAAAACTTATATGGAACCTTTAAACAGAATATGAAATTTTAAAAATGTTAGCTTCGAAATTGTGCTAAAATATTCACCAAAAATTACAAATCAAAATTAATTTTTGATCCCAACCACGTGGTACGGTGTAATAGCAAGAATGACTAAGTTGGCTGCACTCAGTAAAGGCTGTGCCATCTCAGAGCAGAATTTTTTGCATCTGGTTTCCTCAGATGAAAATGAAAATATGAAACTACTTAGCTAGGTTTTTGCTAGGTATGTTAAGAATTTAATTTTTTTAAAAAAGAGCATAGATGATGTGCAAGAAATCCAATATTACTGATTAAATTAGAATTAAATACAAATAAATACTCACATATTGTTGGGTATGTAGAGTAAATGTAGGCAATTCATTCATAGAACTTACCATTTGGGATTTCACGCAAAAGACCAGGGTGAGCTCAGCCTTCTAAGACTACTTTCTCTGCATACTCTGTTTCTTCTTATGTATGTACCACTGTTACCTTTTACACTCAGTAGGCACAAGGAAGACCGTTATGATACATTGATACAATTTCACATTTTTGTTAATTGACAAAAATTGTACAGATGCATTGTGTACAAAAAAGTCTGTGATTTCTGTAACTAGTCCTTCTCATTAAAACTGTAAACAGCTTACAACTAACGGAGAGACTGTCAGGACAAAGTAGAGAACATTGATAGTAGGCTTATCACATGCCAGCCACCATTCCAAGTGCTTATTTATATAGCACCTTTCCTTATGAAGTTCATGTAAGACTGTTTACGACAGACCCTAAATATAATTTAATAATCATGGACTTGGTGAAACACATTATTTCAATGTTATAATTGAAGATATAGGGGACGAGAAATGGAGAAAGATGTAATCGTTTCTTCTGAATAATGAGAACACAAGCAGAGAAATTTAGATTTATTCTCTGAATTCATCTGTCTGAGTGCAGAAACATTCTTTCTGTCATTAGTGCCTAGCTGGCATGTATCAGGTGAATACTTGCAAATAAAGACTCTTATTAGATCTTTAGGGAAGGTTTATAGACTTACACTTGCACAGAAACAAGTTATATTCATGCAGCAAGCAGAAATTTAAATTATTTCCTGGGAATTTAAAAGTTAAGGACACAGGGACCCATTTACACTGTCTGCCTCTCTGCTTGGACTTAGAATAAGATAGGAATTGCACACAGTGTGTGTTGAACAAAGTTTTGGCTTCCATGTGTCTTTTTTTAAGGAAATTAAGAATGGCAAGGTGCAAAGATAAAATATTTTTTATTCGGGTTTTCCTGATGTCTTAAGGTCATGTTCTTTGGAAACAGTATACAAGCTTATAGTGACAACAGCTCATGTTACCATTAGGAAAAATCATACATAAAAAATATCTTAAGGAAAAGACTCTTGCTCATTCATATTAATCCACTGCGACTCGTTAGCTTAATACCATTCAAAAAATAAAATAAAAATTACACCAACAAAGCATGATGGTGGAGGTTTTCTGAAACACAAAGAGAACAGTCTTACCTATGGCTACCCTTTCAAAATGTAGTAACAAGTGTTGAATTATTGTTGGACTAGTAAAATATGTCACATATGGAGCACTAGAAAAGACTAGAATGGAGAAATGAGTCACAGAAGAAGGCTCTTAATATTTATATATTTAGTCTGAGGATTTTCACCTGAAGCATATCACATTTATTTCTCCAATCATTAAGGAGCCCCAAGTTTTTCTATGGAATTACTAAAACACAGTTTTATATGCTGTGAATTAGCAAAGCTCTCTTCGAAGACTGACATGCAAACAAGTGAGCAGTTTTGTCTGGAGGTATTTAAAAGCATGATCATTTTAACCCTGTAAGCCCTGACGTTCTCAGTACTTGGTGATTCATCTAAACCAAGGGGGAAACAAGTTATATTCGTGGGAGAAAATGGAAAGGAGACTTCTTTTTGAGGACACATTGCTGACGTATCAGGAGCAGCCCCACAGGTCAGGTGTAACTTCCCATTGTAGTTATTACTAAGAAATTATCCATTCTGACTCATTAGCTTAATTCAAAAAAATAAGAGAAAAATCACATCAACAAGGCATGATGGAAGGGGTTTTCTAGACTACATAAATAGGGAACAGAATTCAAGACAGCTTGCTTCTTTGTCCTTCAACACCACCTGCTCTTAAGGGGCTCTCAGCTAATTTTGACAGTCCTCCTCGCTGAAGAAACCCCTGCCTGCCCTGTTGGATATAAAAGGCAACAATATTCATCCCTGTTTTTGGTCTAGTCTTCCGACTGTTGTCACAGCCCCCAGTGACTCAGCTTAAGATAGCAGGTCCCTGGTGGGATGTTAAGGCCCCTTCTGTGAAGATTTGTGAAGTTTGAATATCATCCCCTAAATTGTGAATATCTCCAATCCTCAAGAGAATATTTGGTCTATCCTTTCATCGTTTTATAAAGAATGGTTGAAGGATACGTGAGTCTTTTGCCTATTCCTCAACCATGATTTTAAAAATCCAAATGTAATTGCCCCCAAAAGGCTTAAGTCTCAGCAAGTTCTTTGAAATCCATGACCTGATAGATGTAAGCACACATACACAGAGGAAGCAGTAGCTGGAGTGAAAGAAAACCAGTAACATTTTCCCTAAACACTATGTGATGATTTTTAAAACGTTTACTCTTTCCCCAAAGCAAGATAGTTTTTAAAAAAAGAAAAAAAAGCTTGTTGTTTGCTTTTTAAAACTAACAGAGCAGGAAAGACATTCTGCCATGAAAAGTAGAATTCCTTACTCAGTAGTAAAAATTAGTAAGAACATGTAGATTGAATAAAATTTGGCTACCCAATATGCCACACACACATACACACAGACACAGATGCACACATACACACAAACACATTCATAACAAAATAAATGAAAAATACTCATAACTATTACAGTTCTCATTTCTACAATGGGTCCAATGTTCACAGCTTATAACTACATTCTTCCACTACCCAGTCTGTGTTATCTTTGCCCTCAGCATGTATCTCAGCTGGCTATGTTCTTTGCCTATTTGGTGACTCAACTCTTTATTTTTTGAGGGTCTGGGCCATTTCAAGCCTGCCTGAAAAAGATGGTGTAATTTTTCATTGACTTTAATCATAGGACATGGTAATAGTCAAAGACACCATAAGTGATTTCCTGTATACCAGACATACTCTTCCTTACAATTATTGTGTATTAGCAGCATAACTTCTCCTTGGCAGTCAGGATCAAGCATCTCAACAAGTAGAGTAACTCTCTTCTCTGTCCGTTGATTCAGAGACAAGAGGAGCCCAAAGAGGCAAGGTGGCATTCTTACCTTCCAGTTCAATAAAATTATTGTGTGCCTCCTGGGAGAAGCATTCTTTCCTTTAGGAGTAAGACCTCTAACACCAGCAGAGCATAAGATCATGGGGGAAAAATAAAAAATTGACTAGTGGAGCAATAACTGTAATAGTGAGTGGTGCTACTCCTGTTCTACCCCTTCATTCCTAATCTGAGAAAGTGCATCATATATTAGACTCTGATTTAGAGCATGTACAGCTTTCTGGCGGACACTGTCCCAGTCATGTAAGTATTTGCATAAAGCTAGCTTTGAAATTGAGTCTTCAAAAGGCCATTCCAAAATTTTATCAGGCTGGTTGCTTCAGGATAATGGGGAACAAGATAAGGACAGTGAATTCCATGAGCACAGCCCATTGTCATGCTTCTTCCGCTACACAGTTTTGTGATCAAAAGAAATGTTGTGTGGAATACCATGATGGTAGATAAGGCATTCTATAAATGTACAGATGGTAGTTTTGGCAGAGGCATTGCATGCAGAGAAAGCAAATCCCTATCTAGAGTGTCTGTGCCAATAAGAACCAAGTATTTCTCCTTTCATGATGGAAGTCTTCCAATGTAATCCACCTGCTCCCAGCTGGATGGCTAATCACACCAGAGGATGGTGCTATATCAGGAGCTTGGTACTGATCGCTGCTTCTGGCAGACTGAGCACTCAGCAGTGTCTTTAGCCAGATCAGCCTTGGTGAGTGGAAGTCTATGTCGCTGAGCCCATGCATGACCCCCATCCCTGCATCTCATGCCTCTTGCAAACCCATGGCTACATTGTTCATGAACCCAGTGAGTTGTCATGGGGTCGGCGGAGGGGGGGCTTGGGAAAGAGCCTAACTTATATCCACAAAATGTATCATGTTATCCACTTGATTATTAAAATATTCCTCTGCAGAGATCACATTTAGTAAGCATTCACACGGACTCAAATGTCTTCATATTCTTTGCCCATTCTTAGAGGTTTATCCACATCCTCTTCCACAGACCTCTTTGTCAGCACTTCTTTTTCATTATGTTCCTTCTAAATCCCTTACCATCCAGCCAAATCACTGGCCACAGCTCAAAGATCAGTATATATTTGTACTTCTGTATATTTCTCCTTCCATGCAAAATGAACAACAGGTGCACCGTTCAAGTTTTGCTTCCTGGGAGAATTTCACTCCACCATTGTTCCAAAAAGAGTCTGTAGTGCTATAGCGGTCCACTTTCAGATAGTGCCCACATGTTGTGTAGAACCATATATAAGGTGTTCTTTTTCCCTCAGTCAATTGATAGTAAATAACTCCACATGAAGCCAGACAACTGGGCTGGGAGAAAATAAATGTGCCATAAATAAGACCCATGAACACTGGAGCCACTTTGTCATATAGAGGAATAATTCAGGTATTTTGAAGTTTCTGTTCCAACCTCTGTAACAAAGCAAATACCTCACTAAAGCAAGTCACACATTTTTCTTGGGTTTTCCAAAGCATATAAAAGTTATGTTTACACTATATGGTAGTCTACTGAGTGTAAAATAATACTATGTCTAAAATGTGTGCACATCTTAATTTAAGAAAGCATTATTCACCCCAAAAATTGTAACAAACACCTGAGCTTTCTGCAACTCATAATCTTTTGCAGGTGAAAAGTGCACCTCAATGTTGATGGCTGCTGACTGATGAGGGGAGTGACTGCAGAAGGTTGGGATGACTATTGCAATTTATCAAATTCAGACAACAGAGTTTGGTGCATCAATTGGCTCTTTCATGAAAGATTCTACATAGTATTTGATGCTGTTGATTACATTTCACTCATAATAGAACTTCCTCCAAAATTGGAGTCAAATCTCTGAAGCCCTGCCACTGCTTTTTTAGCCAAGGTTGTGCAATATTCTAAATACTAATGTTCAGAGCATCTTCACCAGGAGTATATTCCATCTCAAGAGACAACATGTTTTGCTCATCCATAAAAAAAAATCTGTTCAGTTTTATTGCGAGACTGCAGCAATTCAGTCACATCTTCAGGCTCCACTTCTAATTCTAGTTATCTTTTATTTCTACATCTGCAGTTACTTCTTCCACTAAAGTTTCAAACATTGAAAGTTATCCATGAGGATTGGAATCAACTTCTTCAAAAGTCCTGTTAATACTGATATTTTGACCTCTTCTCCTGAGTCACAAATGTTCCTGGTAGCAAGAATGTTGAATCCTTTCTTTCTAGGAGGCTTTCACCACCTTGCCCAGATTCGTCAAAGGAATCACTATCTATGGTAACCATAGCCTTAGAAGATGTAAATAATAACATCAGAAAGTTGAAAAAACGTATTGATCCACGGGCTGCAGAATGGGTGTTGTGTTAGCAGGAAAACAACATTAATTTCTTTGTACATCTTCATCTGAGCTCTTGGGTGACTACGTGCATTGTCAATGGGCAGTAAAACCTTGAAGAAAACCTCTTTTTTTGTTGAGAAGTAGGTCTTAATAGTATGTTTAAAATAGTCAGTAAACCAAGCATTAAACAGATGTGCTGTAAACCAGGCCTTGTTGTTTCATTAATAGAGCAAAGACACAGTAGATCTAGGATATTTTTTTTTTGAGACAAAGTCTTGCTCTGTCACCCAAGATGAAGTGCAATGGTGCAATCTCAGCTCACTGCAACCTCCACCTCCTAGGTTCAAGCCTCAGCCTCCCGAGTAGGTGGGACTACATTCACCCACCACCACGCCTGGCTAATTTTTGTATTTTTAGTAGAGATGTGATTTCACTATAAGGGGTCTGGTATTTTCAAAATGGTAAAAGAGTATTGACTTTAATTTAAAATTACTAGCTCCATTAATATCTAATAAAAATATTGATTGTTAAGTGTAGTTACCTTCATCAATTATCTTTGCTAAATCTATATTATTTGCTGAAGCTTCTACATGAACACTTACTACTTTACCTTGTACTTTTTTAATTTATGGAGACGGCTTCTTTCCTGAAACCTTACGAACCAACTTCTACTGGCTCCCAACTTTTTTCCTGCAGTCTTCTCACCCCTCTCAGCCTCCACAGAATTGAAGAGTGTTAGGGCATTTCTCTGTATTAGGCTTTCGTTAAAGTAAATACAGTGGCTGGTTTGATCTTCTATCTAGAGTCCTCAAACTTTCTTCATATCAGCAATTAAGCTGTTTTGATTTCTTCTCATCTGTATGTTCACTGTAGTTGTAATTTTCTTCAATAACTTTTCCTTTGCATCCACAACTCGGCTAACTCTGGTACAATGTATCCAGCTTTTACCCCATCTCAGCTTTCCACAAACCTTCCTCACAAAGCTTGATCATTTCTATCTTTTGATTTAAGGTGAGAGATGTCCTATTTTCTTTTCCCTTGAACATTAAGAAGTCATTATAAAGTTATTAATTGATCTATTTCAGTATCCTTATGTCTCAGAAAATAGGGACACCAGAAGATAGGGGGAGACATGGGAAATGACCAGTTGATAGATCAGTTGAAACACATAAAATATTTATCGATTAATTTCACCATCCTACTTGGGTGTGGTTCATGGTACTCCAAAACATTTACAGTAGTGACATCAAAGATCACTAATCACAAGTCACCATGAGAATAATGTTAATGAGAAGTTTGAACTGTTGTGAGAATTATCAAAATGTGGCAGAGACACGAAGCGAGTACATGCTGCTGGAAAAATTGTGCCATTAGACTCGATCAACTCTAGGTTGCCGCAAATCATCAATCTGCAAAAAATGCCTATCTGCAAAGCACACGACAGGAGCCTACCAAGACTTCACCAAGCAGCTCTACAACCACTGACACTTCAAGGACTGTAGGATCTATTGGATCCTAGGGCTCAATCGGCCAAAGTGGCCACTTTGGCTCAAATGGCCCAGCAGTTTGTATAGCAGCCTGGACATGTCACAGAGCCTTCTCTTGTTCTGGGCCTTATTGAAAACTAAAAATTTTTTAGGACACTCGATAAGTAGGCCAGAGTAGTTCACCCAAAAGAGGAATGTGTTGCCTCTGAAATCCAGAAAGATCCATTTGGCATGGTAAGTTTTATGTTAGATATATCATCATGTGCCACACAACTATACTTTCTAGACACTGCAGTGAGATGGGAGACC
This sequence comes from Leontopithecus rosalia, assembly GCA_028533165.1. Lineage (NCBI taxonomy): Eukaryota > Metazoa > Chordata > Mammalia > Primates > Cebidae > Leontopithecus > Leontopithecus rosalia. Next base: position 89,103,661 of record CM052662.1, read on the forward strand.
CCAGAATATTCATTTATATCTTATCCCCTGACATGCAAACATGTTACAAATATACTACAGAAGTTGCTACTGTCCAGTTAACATAATAATGCAATGGACAATTATGGTGTCATGTGAAAAGGAAAGATAACCAAGGTCTGTGCAGACTATGACATAGGAAAGAGTTAATTTCTCTGCAAGTTAGGACAATGAAGGTGTATTTTTGGCCTTGCCAGGTGATAGCAAACAGATTCTGGTGACCTTTACTGAAAGATGTTTTTAAAAATCATTTTCCAGATCAGTAGCTGCACATGGATTACTAGGGTGTGTTTTAATTTACTTCAGCAATGAAACCACATCTGGAACAGCAGCTGCAGTTTAAGTCATAATTCAATTAAGTTCATAATAATTTATGGTCATTCTCCAAGCTCTATATGCCTCCTGCACAGGCCAAATCGGTAAGGTGAAGGGAAATCACCACCTCTGCATATTTCAGATCGTTGATGATGGCACTAATTTGTGCAGTCCCTCTAGCAATGCGGTATTGCCTTTGGTCAAATATTCTTCCAAATAAAGGCAATTCTAATGGCTTCTATTTGGCCTTTTCTACCATAATATCCCTCACTCCAAAGGTCAGGGAGCCTATGTGGGGACTCTGCCAGATGCTAAGAGTGTCTATTAGAATTATTTATCCTGGTTCTTTGGAGTAGTTTCAAGGACACATTAGATCCACTGAGATTGACCTGAGCTAAAACTACATTGCTCAACAGACCTACATAAGACCTTACTTTGACTAGTGTTACACAGTGATATTCTTGGTCTCCAATCATTCCCTGAAAAATAGGATTATTTCATTTCCCTCACTGCACTGCCACCTTTGTTAAAGGCTATAGATACCTTTGGGGGAAAACAGAAGAAATATTAACAGAGTAACATTTTGGCAGCTAAGCAGGGTTTTTTCCAGAAGGGGAATCCGCCTCCCCTTTATTCTAGGAGTTCTAGGTCTGTAAACTGGCTCAAGTCTGGGAATGGATTGAAAGGCTATGAATCTCTTTTTTTATGATTTAAATTAGGCTTCTGTTCACTTGACCTAGAGCCCTTCTGCTTACAAAAATCACATAAGAAAAATTTAGTAGAGTACCCATCTTTTTCACTTCTAGGGACTCCTTGATCAACTAGGTAATGCCATAGGTCTCCACATATCAGAAAATTCTGAATTAGTAAGCATGTCTTCCTTGTGTTTGGTGATGAAGTGCTGCTCCATAGTCTTTGCTACCCTAATGGGAGTAATTAAGAATTTAATTACTCCAATAGGAGTAATTAAGGATTTAATTTCTCATATTATATTTGAGTTTCCAGGTTAGAAGCAGCAGTCTCCACTCTAATTTCTTAGCTACAGAGAAAAGCAACCATAGAGCTCTTCGAGAATGTTACAACTCTTCTTACATGTTTATTTCTCACTAATTTCATGAAAGATAAGTCCACTGTGTCCTCCCAGGGTAAGTGGGCAGATAACGCATGATAAATCCTTAATCTCCCTATCTTTCCTATCTCTTTTTCTACAGTACACCAAGGCAGTGCTGGTATTTCAACTTAATTTCGTATAGACCACATTTTCATCCATGTTTTGCCCACCAAACAAGCTGTTAGTCTTCAAACTCTTTGAGCAGCAACATTACATCTAGAACTTCTGCATAGTAAACTCATATCAACACATTTCGACCTGATTCAGCTTTATATTCCTTCCATCATTATTTCACACTTTTAATGTCCATTTGCAAATATATATATGAATAGAAAAAAAAAATAACATACTTCACCCCACTTCCCACCTTTTTGCTTTATCCACAGGAGAGAGGAAGCAGTATAGTATAAAAACAAGCTCTTCAACAACAGTTTGAAACTTTCTCACAGGTGAACAAGTAAATTCTTTTTTTCAGAGAAGATCTAGTTAATTATCAGTAATTAAGTGAGAATTTCACAGTATCAGTAATTCGCTATAACCAAAAGCAAAAATAAGGACTGTTAGCAAGTGTTTTATTAATGCAGTTATGTTTCGTAAAGTGTTTTTCTTTTAAAATTACAAACCAAGAAGGTTTTGGTTAATGGTTGTGAAGTCAAGTTACAGAAACTTTTCTCTTAGTAAAACTGGTTAAATAAAGTAAAATTATTTCTGAGAATAAAGTCTGTAAGATATTTAGCAGCAATGGTAATAGTTGCTTTTACTAAGTATTTTTTGAATTTTTATTATATTCCTGACACTTTGCTAAGCACCCTGTATTATCAACTTATTTCATTCCAAAAGCAACTTCAAATGCTATTCTATTATCCACATTATACCGAGGCTTCAAAAATTTAAGTAACTGGGCCAAGGTCAGAAAACTTGCAGAGGGCAGGAAAAGCTTGCTGAATTTAAAAGTCAAGTGTATTCCCCCACAAAAGTACTCCATCTTATTAGTTTAATGAGAGCATGAATTTAAACCGTTTCTCGCTAGCTGCATTTTTAAGATACCATGGCTAAAGTTCTAAAACGCACAGAAACTCATCTAAATAGCATGTACAATTATTTGGATAAAGAATTGTATTTTTAAGTACTTTAAATTCTTTAACCTTTAATGGTATTTGTTAAGCCAATTTATCTAATTTACTTAAGCCATTTAACTTGTGTTATTTTCTTTATAGCACTTACTTCCAGGGCTGGCTTCATGAGCTTGCAATCTGTACAGTCACAGAGAGTCCGAAGTTTCAAAGGACCTCACAGTTGGTTACTGCTCAACTGTTGCTGTCTTGAAATTCTGAATATTATTTGGAAAAGGGCTCTGAATTTTCATTTTTTTACTGGTATCACGAATTATGTATCTGGTCTTACTTGTTTCCATTTTGTTTACTCTAATACATTTACCTTTTGTCTTCCCTAATAAAATGGAATCTCCCCAAGGGTAGAGATTTTGTCTATGTTGTATACAAAGTAGACAGAGATATTACAAACATGTTTCTTCAATTTTGAACATGGCATCACTTATTCACATCTGATTAAAACCATACTTTGGAGAATAAGCAGCCCAATCAAAAGAATTAATATTCATCTAAAGTTATATTTAAGAAGAGTATCAAAGAGGACATAAACATTATCTCCAAGATTGGCCTTGTACTTCCAAACTTATTAGGTAACGTAAATGTCACAGTGTGTCTTGATAGAATAATGCCAACTTTTTGCTTTTAATATCAATATCAGAATTATAATTTTTTGGTGAACAAATCCCATCTGGAATTTCATAAACAAGTGGTTGATATTTTCTTGACCTTTTCCAGGCTTCTTTCAGATCCATCTTGTCACTTCAATCTCTTTAATAGAATCACTTTAATAGAAATTAAAAAAATCAGGAAGGATAGAAGAAAATGGAGAAATTGGGCACATAAAATAAATCATATCTGTTATCACTCATAAGATGAAAACTTGATCCTGATATTTTACCACAACCATCAACACCATTTTGCCAATTTTATGTAAATGTGTTTAGATCCTTCATCATAAAAAATAAGTTACTTTATATATTGTTTTGAAAATTATAATAATAACCTATAATATTACTTTTCACTGAAAGAAATTCTTTTTATTATTAAAGTTCTGAGATACATGTGGAGAACGGGCAGGCTTGTTGCATAAGTCTGCATGTGCCATGGTGGTTTGCTGCACTCATCAACCCGTATTCTACATTAGGTATTTCTCCTAATGCTATCTCTCCCCTTTCGCCCCACCCCCTGACAGCCCTGTGTGTGATGTTCCCCTCCCTGGGTTCATGTGTTCTCATTGTTCAACTCCCACTTAGAGTGAGAACATGTGGTGTTTGCTTTTCTGTTCTTGTGTTAGTTTGCTGAGAATGATGGTTTCCAGCTTCATTCATGTCCCTGCAAAGGACATTAATTCATCATTTTTTTATGGCTGCAGAGTATTCCATGGTATCATATGTGACACATTTTCTTTATCCAGTCAATCATTGAAGGGCATTTGGATTGGTTCCAAGTCTTTGGTATTGTGAACAGTGCAGCAATAAATATTCTTGTGCATATGTCTTCATAGTAGATAATTTATAATCCTTTGGGTATATACGCAGTAATAGGATTGCTGGGTCAAATGATATTTCTGGTTCTAGATCTTTGAGGAATCACCACCCTGTCTTCCACAATGGTTGAACTAATTTTCACTCCCACCAACAATATAAAAACATCCCTATTTCTCCAAATCCTCTCCAGCATCTGTTGCGTACTGACTTTTTAATGATCACCATTCTAACCGGCATGAGATGGTATCTCATTGTGGTTTGGATTTGCATTACTCTAATGACCAGTGATGATAAGCTTTTTTTCATGTTCGTTGGCTGCGTAAGTGCCTTCTTTATCATGTGTCTCAGAGTGGATCTCTAAGTTCATCCTACTAGAAATTCATGGAGCTTCTTGGATGTGTAGACTAGTGATTTTTATTATTTCTTCAAACATTCGTTCTGCTCCCTTCTCTCTCTCCTCTTGTTTTAGGATTTCCATTATGCATATGATGGTATGTTTGATGATATAAGTCTATGAGGCTGTGTTCACTTCTTTTCATTCTTTTTTTTCTTTCCATTCCTCAATCTAGATATTCGCAGTTGATCTATTCTCAGGTCCACTAATTCTTCTGCCTGCTGACATCTGGTGTTGAGCCCTTCTAGTGAACTACTTATTTCTGCTACTGCAGTTTTTAACTCCAGAATTTCTATTTGTCTCGTTTTATAATTCACATATTTTTGTTAATATTCTGCATTCTGTGAGACATTATTTTTGCATTTCTATTTGGTTCTTTAGAATTATTTGGTTCAAAAGAAATGATTTTCTTTAACTGCTTAAACATATTTAAAATAGCTGATGTAAAGTCATTGTGAAGCCCAAATTCTAGATTTCACCAGAAACCGTTTCTGTTGATTCCCTTTTTTTCTGCGTATACACCATACTTTCTTATTTCTTTGCATGTCTCATAATTTTCTGTTGAAAGCTGGACATTGCAAATAATATAATATAATAACTCTGGAAATCACAATCTCTCCCCTTCCCATAGTTCATTGTTGTTGCTCTTTGTTATGTATGTTGTTATTTGTTTAGTGACTCTGCTGACCTAATTCTGTGAAGTCTGTGTTTTTTCATGGGTGATCACTGAAATCTCTGCTCAGTTAGTTTAATCACCAGCTAATGATTAGGTAGAGATTTTCTTAGATACCTGGAACCAATAAGTCTCTGTCCTTGCTGAAGAGCTCTGTATATATGTTGAGACAAACCCTTGACCCTTAGGTAATCAGCTTTTATTTTCTGCTTGTACAAAGCCTCAGAAAAGGTCAGAGATTAGAGATTAGCACATTTTCAGGTATTTTTCAAGCATGTGCACAGCCCCAAGCATGAATATAGCCCAAGACATGAATGTGGCTTTCTAAATTCCCAATAATATGTCAGGGCTGTTTTTTAAAGCCCCCATGGACATCTTATTTCTCATTTTTTCCTTTTGCAATTAACCTAAAAAATTTTCACCATTTTTTTTGGTGGTAGGGGAGTTGGTTTGTTTTTCAATAAACACCCATAGGAAAAGGAATTTTACACTGGATAAGTATTTAAAAACAAATAACAAAAAAATAAAGTAATATTTCCCTGTTTCTGACTCTATGCATTCTTTAAGAACTCCAGCCCTTTTCAAACTTACATTAAGCAATTCTGTAATATCAGTTCCCAGCCTCCTGTAACAATTCTGGAGATGAGAAAGAAGCTGCAATGCCTGGGGAAGGTGCCATCTCCACTGTTCCTTAGTTCCAGGCAGTTCCAGTCTGATTATATTTGTCAAAGAGCAGGCACAAGAGAGATGTGCCCCTGACTTTCCATGCTCAGTAGGGACTATGTTCTGTAATATGGTTTAGCAGTCTTCAAAATGGGTGATTAATAACCATTTAATAAAAAAAATTCAGCTTCTAAATTTACTCTGGTGCTTTCACCATGAATCTGTAGATAATAAAGTATTTTATTTTCTATCCCACACTGCCTTTCATAATCACTCTTCTTCCATTGTATGAAAGAAAAGTATGCCTGTCTCTTATTCTATATATTACTATGACTACTCCAGAGTATAAAATTCTTTGAGTATTACATGAAGAAATAATTCAAATTATTAGTGGAAGTCAAACATCTTTTAATTAAGGCACTATAGCATTTTATGTCTTTTGAAATCTTATACATATGTATGTTTAAGGTGGCAGTGGGTTATTAGATAGTGTTTATTATGGCACATGCTGGGTTACTATAAATTAAGAGAAACTGTACGGGAGGCAGCATGAGCAATCTTTATTTAACAACTTTGAACCACTGGTAAAGAATCAAGGAAGCAAATGAGGAAGAGCTTGGTGAGTATGCACGCATCTTTCTTTGAGCTGTGACTGCAACCCCCAAGTGTATTTAAAGTACATGTTAAGATAGAACCATGTTATCAGAAAATTATTGGAAAAGATTTATTTAAATTGAATGTTATTTTAATTTGGAAAACTTTATAAAATGTCATCTTAAAAAAGGTACCTCTAAGTGAAAGAGTATAAAGCACCTAAGTAGTCATTTGACAACTCTTAGTAAAATTATTTTAGTTTACTTTCCAGAAACCTAACGACTGGGTAATGAAATCATTCTGCAAACTAGATTGTTTACTCTTCTTTGCTAGTTCAAACTAGTTCTTTGCTGTTTAAAAATTTACAGAAAGACTTAATTGATGTATATGTGGTGGATCACTAAAGATGAGTTTTGATGCTGGATCACAGTATACTTTTTAACACATAACATAAAAAGAAGTTTAAGAATTGAGGTACACTGTGATTATAACACACCTTCAGTTGCTAATTACTTATTTATATGAACAAGGTTTTATATATGTATATAGAAAAATTGGAATACATTTGATATTAAAGTATGTATCAACATAACAATAATTCATATACAAATGAAGTAATAAATGAATTTCCATATTTTAATGTACAATTTTATATTCTCATCAAAACTTGAATTATATGCTATTTGGATAAATTCTGCACTAATAATAATTATAACAAAACTCAATCCAAAAGAAAGTAACAGAAACTTATGACTACTAAATATTTCAGAAACATAAGATTAATTAACATACAAAATCTTCCTGCAGAGTACCACTGAATAATGAACAATATTCTCAACAGTACATATGCTACTTAGAGGTATCATTTATCAGGACATAAAATGGAAATAGTAGAAGAGAAAGAAGACAGTTCTGTCTGATTAAGGAAAGTCAGTTTGTATATTAAACAAATGAAGGGTGATATGACTTTGATTAGTATTTAGACGACGTAGAATTTTATTTAAAAGGGCAACATAAAGTTTTATTTTAAAAACTTCAATAATTATAGTGTGTTAGATATTACAACATTTGGAATGATACAAATCTATAATGAAATGAAAATGTTTATAAGTCAAGTTATAAATGTACAAGAAGTTATATAACTTTTAAAATTTCTTTTATAGGTAAGGAAGCATAGTTTTCAGAGATCATTGACATAGGTTACAAAGGATTATTGCATCATTCTCTCTGTCTAAAGTAAATTTGCTGAAGCTAGTCTAAACTCTTTCCTCCCCCATTTGTCTAGTCTTTCCTAGTTTATTCAGAATCAATAGTGATCAATTAGTTACTAATTCATATTATTATAAAATTATAAAATACTATTGGATAGACGTGGTGGCTCATGCCTGTAATCCCAGCACTTTGGGAGGCTGAGGCAGGTGAATCAAGAAGTCAGGAGATCGAGACTGTCCTGGCTAACACAGTGAAACCCCATCTCTACTAAAAACACAAAAAATTAGCTGGATATGGTGGCACATGCCTGTAGTCCCAGCTACTTGGGAGGCTGAAACAGGAGAATCACTTGAACCTGGGAGGTGCAAGTTGCAGTGAGCTGAGATCACACCACTGCACTCCAGCCTGGGCAACAGAGTGAGACAGCATCTCAAAAGAAAAAAAAAATATATATATATATATAGCCGGGCGCGGTGGCTCAAGCCTGTAATCCCAGCACTTTGGGAGGCCGAGGTGGGTGGATCATGAGGTCAAGAGATCGAGACCATCCTGGTCAACATGGTGAAACCCCGTCTCTACTAAAAATACAAAACATTAGCTGGGCATGGTGGTGTGCGCCTGTAATCCCAGCTACTCGGGAGGCTGAGGCAGGAGAATTGCCTGAACCCAGGAGGCGGAGGTTGCGGTGAGCCGAGATCGCGCCATTGCACTCCAGCCTGGGTAACAAGAGCGAAACTCTGTCTCAAAAAAATATATGTGTGTGTGTGTGTGCGTGTGTGTGTGTGTGTATACATATATACATGATATATGTGTGTGTATACATGTATACAGGATATATATGTGTATCTACATAAATACATGATATATATGTGTATATATATAAATGATATATATATATATATACATAGAAATTTTATATATATATATCATTGAAAATAATCAGCTTTCTTGGTTTTGCTATCTACTCATTGACTATGCAAGACAATCTGATTTGCAAAATTTGTAATTTGGAATGACCTGTTGAGAGTGTTTGAATAGCAAGGTGCCAGATGTCATGGAATTACCTAAAGAAAGCTGAAGCAGATGCATCTCCTTCTTTAGCCCCTTATGGTACTGAAGAGAAGTACAAAGATTGTTTCATTTATTGGGCACATCTGTTAATGACAACTTCTGGAAACAAGATTTGCATTTTTAGTGATAAGTTTGTGTAATTTTGTATTAGTGGCCGGCCGTATTAGCAGTATAATTATTAACAACAAGTTCTGAGCTCAGCACATTAGTACTTTTAATACTCTCATAATCATATGAATTAGCTAATATACTTTAACATCAGATCAATTTATAACAGGCAAAAAGCCTCAGAGGCACTGAGTAATGGTCACAAATTTACATCTCTAGGAAAGAGGAGAGCTGGGATTTGAACACTCAAAACTGCCTGATGCCTGAACCCTACTATATTGCCTACTGGGGACGTCATACATAATGTTAGACCGTGGAAAACACAATTTACCTCACTTCTGGTGTTGACTTGGAGCAATGGTTTTGTCTGGACAGCACTAAAATGTATATTTTTGTGCTGTAATAAAATGATACCTTGAACGAAACCAAACAGAAATTACAGTTGTCAGCACATTTATGCTAGAAAATAAACAACCTAAGTCATGTTTTCTTCCCCTTGTCATGATCAAAGAAAATTTTGAGTTCTGTGCAAAGGAAAAACGCTAACGAAACGTGCTCCACATAGAAACTACCCGGTTAGAAAACTTGATTTACAGCACATATAAAATAAGCACTGAAGCAGGTATTGCTATTTGACATCAGAAGCTAATGCTGAAAAATATATACTGAATTACATGATTTTCTTTATTGAATGTTATAGACTCAGTTTCCTAGATAAAGAGCTCGCTAGCGGGGCGCAGTGGCTCACACCTGTAATCCGAGCACTTTGGGAGGCTGAGGCAGGCGGATCACAAGGTCAAGAGATCGAGACCATCCTGGCCAACATGGTGAAACCCTGTCTCTATCAAAAAATACAAAAATTAGCTGGGTGTGATGGCAGGCACCTGTAGTCCCAGCTGCTCAGGAGGCTGAGGCAGAAGAACTGCTTGAACCCAGGAGGCGGCGGTTGCAGTAAGCTGAGATTGCGCCATTGCACTCCAGCCTGGCGCTTAGTGACAGAGCAAGACTGTCTCCAAAAAAAAGAGCTTGCTTTGGTAATGCTGTTAGTCTTTTGACAGAAAACCAGATCAGGAAGCCACCGTACTAGTTTCATATAAAATCACCTCCTTTAAGAGGTAAGAGGTCAGATACTTTAAGACACTGTTGAGAAGATAATAGCTCATAATTAAGAGTGGAAAGCTTCTGTATGGAATAATAGAATATTAGACATAAAAGGAACTTTAGAGAACTTAATTTCAAACGCCTTTATTTACTTATTAGAAAACTGAGGCCTGGTGAATTCAGATTTTAAATGAAAGCTTGCACTGCCAGTTATATCAAGGCTAGTCCTGAAATACTAGTTATTTCTCTAATCAATATTATTTCAATGTAACCATTACTAATTTTGGGAAAGCAGAATGCTTCATTTTGCACTGGAAATTATAACTTTCAATGACCCCTAATTTGAAGTTGAATTCTTGTCTACTACTTCTTGGTTCCTTCCACACACATGGGAGAGCAGTAAGACACACTATGCCTACAAGCCATGTCTTTCCATTTACTCTTCTCATTTTTGAAATTTTCTAATTACATCAAAAGGTACCATATTATCAGCTTGGGACGTACACATCAATCTTAAAAGCCCAAGTGGTATTGTGATCCAGTAGAGATTATAGAAGCCAGGCAGGTAACGACTGTGAATGAAGCAGGCTGGTTAGGGGAAGCGAGAAATATGGACAACGGAGACCCAGTGCATCTTCTAAAAGGGGCAGTAGCTACTGGGTTCTAGCCAGTTTTTACAATACGGAAGCGTAACCCTAGTGTTGCCAGTTATTTCGATGTTTCATAAAAATCCCAAATCCACATTTTATCTTGAAATCTCCCAATATTTAAATAATGAAAACAAAACTTTAAATTTAACCAGTTGTATTAAAAATGTATAACTTTTTGTATATCAATTATACCTCAACAAAGCGGTTTTATTATTTATTTTTGTTTAAACTTTGTAGTCCAAACAGAACCTTACAGGTGTAAGGCAGTAACTCATTGTGGTTTTGATTTGCATTTCTGTGATCATTAGTGATGTCAAGCACCTTTTCATATACCTGTTGGCCGTTTGTCATTTGTATGTCTTACTTGGAGAAATATATGCTCAAGTCCTTTAGTGATTTTAATTGACATTTGACAACTTAATAATATGAAGTCTTTCAATCCATGAACATAGGGTTTTTATTATTTGTGACTGCTTTTATTTCTTTATCAGTACTTTATAGTCATGTATAAGTCTTTCACCTCCTTGGTTAATTCCTAACTATGTTACTCTTTTTTATGCTTTTACTAATGGAATTATAAATTTTCTTAATTTTGTTTTCGGGTTTTTTTTGTTAGTGCAAAGATATGCAACTGATTTTTGCATGTTGACTTTGTCACTACCTTGCTGAATTTATTTATTCATTATAACAGTTTTGTTTAAAAATTTTCAGAATATTCTACATATAAAAACGTGTCATCTGCAAATAGATGATTTTACTTCTTCCTTTCTGATTTGGATGATTTTTTATTTACTTTTCTTGCATAATTGATCTGGCGAGAACTTCCAGAACAACATTGAATAAAGGTGGTAAAAGCAGGCATTTTGCCTTGTTGCTGATCTTAGAAGAAAAACTTTCAGTCTTTTATCATGTAGTATATTCGTCATGGGTTTTTCAAATATGGCTTTTATTATGCTGTGGTTGTTTCCTTCTATTCCTAATTTGTTGAGACGTTTTATCATGAAAGTACATGCAATTTTGTCAAATGCTTTTTCTGCCTCAGTTGATAAGACCGTGTAGTTAGTTATGTTTTTTTCCTTCACATTGTTAATATTGTGTAGGGCATTGATTGGCTTTTGCATGTTAAATTACTTTTACATCCCAGGAATAAATTCCACTTGGTTATGGTGCATAATCCTTGTAATATACTACTTAATTCAGTTTGCTAGTCTTTTGTTGAATTTTTTTCCATCAAGATTTATAAAGGACACTGATTTTCCGTTTTCTTTTTTGTTTGTTTTGTCTGGCTTTGGTATCAGGAGAATGCCAGCCTCATTGAATGATACAGAAATGTTATCTCTTCTTCAACTTCTTAGAGAAGTTTGAGAAAGATTACTGCTAGTTATCTGAGTGGTAGAATTCACCAGTAAAGCCATCAGGTCTCAGGTTTTTCTTTGTTGGATGATTTTTTAAATTATTATTGCAAATCCAATTTTCTTACTTATTATAGTTCTATTCAAACCTTCAATGTATTCATGATTTAGTCTTGGTAGGTTTTTGTTTCTCAAAATTTATCCATTTCTTCTGGCTTACCCAGTTGGTTGGTATACAACTGAAGTGGTGGTAACGCCCTCACTTTTTGGTTTTGGTTTTAGTAATTTGAAGCTTATTTTTCTTGTTCTTAGTTCATCTAATTAAAGATCTGTCCATTTTTTAAATTTCTCCAGAAAAGCATATTTTGACTTTTATTGATTTTCTTTATTGTTTTGCTGTTCTTTATTTTATATATCCCCTTCTCTAGTCTTTATTATTTTCTTCTTCCTGCTTACTTTAGGCTTCATTTTTTCTTCATTTTTATTTCTGTAAGTTGTAAAGTTAGGGTATTGATTTGAGATTTTCTGGTCTGTTAATGTAAACATTTATGGCTATAAATTTTACTTTGCACTGTGTTTGCCACGTCACTTACATTTTGGTATGTTGTATTTTCATTCATTGCAAAGCATTTTCTAATTTCCCCTTAATTTCTTCTTTGATCCTAATTTACTAAAATATTTAATATGCCTTTTAAAAAGTAGTAGATTCTAACTAGGTTTTTAAAATTCTTCATTTAGCCTAAGAGCTAAACAAGCCATGTAAGTACCACACCTTAATTCTTCATGTTGAATTCCTGAAATTGTTTTACACTGTGATTAAAAGTCAAGAAAGGGCCCTTAGGTGAATAGTAAAAGTACAACTATTCATTTGGACAATATCTGTTTTGTAAAAAAAAAAAAACCTTCAAAAATTGTATTTGGTGTTATTTAAATCTACAACTAAAAGAATTAATTGCATTGCACATACAGACATAGGAACATTTAACATAATTTTTTCCATAAAAAGTCAAAAGGACATGTTTCTATAGTACTAAAAGTATTTCTCTGCAAACATTAAATATATGACACTTAAATACATTTCTGTAATATTAAAAACTGATAGAAATTTTCTTTTCTTTGAGATAGAGTTTCACTGTTGTTGCCCAGGCTCGAGTGCAATGGTGTGATCTTGGCTCATGGCAACCTCCACCTTCAAGGTTTATGTGATTCTTTTGCCTCAGTCTTCCTAATAGCTGGGATTACAGACATGTGCAATCATGCCTGGCTAATTTTGTATTTTGAGCAGAAATGGGTTTTCTCCATGTTGGTCAGGCTGGTTTTGAACTCCTACCTCAGGTGATCGATCACCTGCCTTGGCCTCCCAAAGTGCTGGGGTTACAGGCATAAGCCACTGCGCCTGGCCAGGAATTTATTTTATCTGTATTGCTCACAAATGACAAAGCTTTGGCAAGTAAAAAAGATCACACCAAGAAAATGCCAATAAAATATTTGCATCCTTTCTCAAAAACTCTTGAAGATTAGAAGAATGACCTCTAACATCTTTTACTTCAAAAAACAAATTAATTTGCACTTATGTATAAATTTTACTGTTAAATGTAACACTTTTTTCTACTCACTTTTCACTTATTCATCATATATTCTTATATGTCAGAAGAATAGGAAAAACATGAATGCAAATTTATGTAAGTGCTCATACCCCAGAGGCATAAGAAATTATTCAAGGGGTCATATAAAACACATTAAAAAGTATAAGATAGTATAAAGAAAATTAGTAGGGCCGGGCACGGTGGCTCACGCCTGTAATCCCAGCACTTTGGGAGGCCGAGGGGGGTGGATCACGAGGTCAAGAGATCCAGACCATCCTGGTCAACATGGTGAAACCCCGTCTCTACTAAAAATACAAAAACTTAGCTGGGCGTGGTGGCGCGTGCCTGTAATCCCAGCTACTCGGGAGGCTGAGGCAGGAGAATTGCCTAAACCCAGGGGGCGGAGGTTGTGGTGAGCGGAGATCGCACCATTGTACTCCAGCCTGGGTAACAAGAGCGAAACTCCGCCTCAAAAAAAAAAAAGAAGATTAGTGACTCATGGCATTAATACAGTTTGTCTATGAGACCTCAAAGAGTAGCTGAAACCATTCTTAATTGTGTCAATTAAAAACCGAGGGGATTGGACCTCCTGAGTTTCATGGTTTCTTAGATTTCTTTTCTGCTTATATCATCTCGGATCTATTTCTCTTAGTTGTAACCAAGAATTCGGAATGATTCAACCTTCTATTTGCTTGCTTTCTGTCACTACTAGCAATTCTAATTTTATTAACTTTGTTGTCCTTCATTATAGATTGTTTTAAAAGTATTGAGTAAAGAGATAGGATGTGACTAAAATACAACAAACGGTAATAGCTCTAAATTTCATTTTACCGACGATATTTTGTTTTCTACAAAATCCTCTTGCTTTACTTGCTGATACTTGCTCGATTCAGTTTCTACGTGGCATTGTACTTTCTGGCCCACAGTCATTACAATTAAAGTACTACTCCCCATACAGTCACTGCACAACATCACTCTTCACAGAACATGAGGCCAATCGCAGGCATCTGTTTCAGACTCACTAAGAATAAATTCGAGTTCTACTTACAGAGCTCACACACCTAAATACCTTCTGTTCTCTATTATTCCATTCAGTTCCATAATTGTGAATTATGTATTTTTTTCAGAACATGAGTTAATAATACATGTTGGTATGAATGTGGTGAAAAGGGAACTTTTACACTGTTGGTGGGAGTGTAAACTAGTACAACCCCTGTGGAAAGCAGTGTGGAGGTTCCTTAAAGAACTAAAAGTAAATCTATCACTTGATCCAGCAATTCCATCACTAAATATCTATCCAGACGAAAAGAAGTATGTAAGGAAGGTGGAGAGGCTTCAGAAGACTGCAGCAAGGGCAGGTGAGTGGCCCTAACGGAAATTCAAGAGATTAGTGGAGGAAGCCAGATCTGGCCCTTCAATTGATACCTTCAGTTAGGTCTGAAAATCTGTGAGTGGAAACTAAAAGGTGGTCAGACAAAGAAGAAAGAGTTGGGAAAGCTGGAGAACGTGGCTTGTTAAGAGATAAAGTATATATGGGAAAGGAGAAAAAAGAGAAGTGTTTAAAGCTTCTAATCTGGCTTTCTGGAAAATGCAAGGATTTAGTGAAAGAAATGAGGGTGATTGGAAAAAGTGTGTTTAAGAAGATATGACATGTTCCAATCTACTGTCAACACCTGTGTCATTTTCTGCCATGATTGAAATATTCTATTTCCTTTCAGATAAATCCATTTACACAATAGATATTGGGAAAATGGGAACTATTACAAATTTTATGACATGAGACAAACAGAAAATCTTAGGGCAAAACTCAGTCTCAAATTTGGCATTGTGCATTGGTTAACTTATCTAATACGTGAATACTAAAGGCTTCGAATATAAATATTCTATCTCCACATGTGTTTGCATTTAAAAGAAGATTTTGGCCATTTTTGTGACATAAACTGACTAGAGAGCTATAGCTCATTCTTATTCCATAAGTATTTTTTAAACTACCAAATGATTTTCTATATAAAGAAATTGATGAATAAATATAGATGACTTCTGATTTGCTTGCAAAATATTTTCTGCAGTCTGTATTTTAGTTGAATTTGCTTTATCCTTTCAAGCCTGCTAATAAGACGTCTCTCTGGCTGAGAATGGTTTCTGGCTCATCCAAGTAAAACTCACCCGCTGTGCTGCTGCAGACACAGAATGAGCCTTGTCATTCTGTTCTCTTCAGCAAAATATGACATGCGAGAAGTGAACTCAGCGTGCAGACTGGTGAAGCCAGCAGAGGGAGAGTTAAAGGATTTATACCTATGGCAGCATGAGGATTTTCACTTCCTGAAGATCCACATGACATGCCAAATTAAATATTTTCATCAACCTGCTTATTAACATTTTAGTGAATCTTTCTACCACTCCAACTATCTTATGACATGGTAGATGTCAAAAGAACTATGCATTTATATTGATCTCATTTTGAAAACACGGTATGTATAACACAGACTGTTTTGTTCAAAAGATATGACCAATTATTAGGCTAAGTTAGAAGGTCACCAAATTGGGCAAACATTAATATCTGTTACTAACAACTGTTTCAAAAATTGGCTTTATAACTTATTTTTCTATACAGGTTTTTTTTTCTTTTTCATGATAATCTAGCACTGGGCTCAAAACCATGCTGGCAAATCTATGAGATTCTACTCTGCAGAAATCTCTCAGAGGAAATGAAGCACTTTGGAAGAATGAAAAACATGTTCATCTCTACTCCAAGGAAGAAAACAAAGCAATGGCACAGCAAACGGTCAAGAGGAAGCCAGTTGCGTCTTTCATAAGGGTCACAAAGCCAGGTTCTATCACTTTGGAGTAGTAAATCCTTTCCTTTTAGACTCCAGAGTTTGGTGGAACCAACATGCGTGTACTTTAAGAAGCATCTGTCGTAGAAACATCTGTCCAATTCCAGTCTCAGGTTATGTGGGCCCAGTTGAGGGCTCTGCCCAGTAAACTTGAGCCAGTGTTGTGTCTCAGGGACAAAGCTTAAGTAAATTTTCCTTCCGTGTGTAGCCAGGGTTGGAAGAACTGGAGAGATAACCCTGAGCCTGTTTCCTTGTGAGTGCCAAGTATTGAGCTACTAGTTTAAAATACAAGAAGAGCAAAAACAGTTGACAAGCTAAAGTTTAGGAATCAGTTAAAACGGGAATAGTTACTCAAATAAAATTTAAATTAAAATAGGAGAACAGCTGGAAACAAGCTGACTGGGACACATTTTAGTGAATTCGCTGGGGTTTAATCTTTAGTCATTAAATTCTTTAAAACTTTTTACTGAGCACCTGCTATACACTGGGCACTGCTTTTAGTACATAGGATACTTCCATGAAAAACATCAGGTAAGCTTTTGTATCTTAGAACTTAACTTCTACACGGAGGGGGTAAAAGAAGATAACGTACTCTCTGTAGACATAATAAGTTAAAATTTATAATTATAAGAAAGTAATATAATAATTCAAACTCGAACAGAGTAATTTGGATTAGACATGTGAAGAAAGGGATAGTTTGCAATTTTAACATAATCATTTAGAAACTGGCATTTAAACAAAGATTTGAAGAAGGTGAAGGGGTTACATGTAAATATCTGAGAAAATAATATTCCAGACAGGAGGAACAATTAGTGTATGCCCTGAAGCAGAAGTATACCTTAACCATAGGAGGCTTGAGGTGCTTTTGGGTTGAACTGGCTTAAAGGTAAAAGAGTGTTTGAACATTATCACAGCTTACTGACTCTTCTAATTTCCGAAAGGCTTCCCAGAGGGTTTAACTTTAGTCATCTATGTTATGTCCATTACCTCCCTAGAGCTTTTACAGGCTGTCCTTTGTAAGACTCACATGCTATTGTTCCTGGGGGACAACTGAGAATCTGGTTTCGTTTAATTGAAGGTCCATAAACAACTTACCAAACACTGTTCTGCTAGTAGAACAGATCCAAATGGACCCATTCAGTTTATTATATGTGGTAGACAGAATATGGTCCCCAACGATATTTACATGCATATGCCCACAACCTGTGAATGTGTTGCCTTACATAGCAATAGAGACTTTGCAGATGTGACTCAGTTGAGAATTTTGAGGAGAGACTATTTCTAACTATCTGGATGGCTGCAATATAATCAGTAGAATCCTTATAAGAAGGTGGCAGGATTGTCAGCCTCAGAAAGAAAGATTTGAGATGCATATTTATGGCTTTGAAGATGAGGAAAGGAGCGAAAGCCAAAGGCAAGGCAATGGAGTCTACCCTAAATCCTACAGAAGACATCCTGATTTTAGGTCCTCTAACCTCCATTAATGTAAGGAAAAGCATCGTGCTGAATTAGGTCACTAATATGTGCTGATTTATTATAATAATAGGGAACGGATACACCATGTCAACAATTTGTATTCGGTTGCCCTGACATACTCTCATCCTAAAAATTCTGCTAATCCCAAAAGTCACGATTCTGTGGGTATGGATGGAAGCTGCAGAGCAAAGAACTCCAGTTTCTCCTTGACCTTTTTGAAAGCAACATTAAGTCTCACACAGACTGTATCTCAAGTTTATCAAAAACTCTCACTATCTCATGCCATCTGCTACAAGGAGCTAGGGAAGCCTCAGCCCAGACCAGGCCTTCATTAAAACTCAACAAGTTTCACTACATAAAGATTGGCCTTGGCTTTTAGGAAGTCAAAGAGTTACTCAGATTATTGCTTTTTTCTCTATATACTGCATTATTCTCCCATTACCTTGACAAGGGTAATGCTTTTAATATGCACTGGCAGATCTGAAAAGAGCCTTCTGTTTTTAAAAAAATTATAGTTCTGGAATATGGATAATATTTGGTGAACATCCGTATTCTTGTTTACACAATCAAGGCAGGGTGCAAAGATGCATCACTATCTGTTAAAAAAACGTGAATCCAACAAAATAGATTCTGGCTTTGTCCCTTTTGAAGAGTGTGTGCTTGAATAGGTCACTTTGCCTTGCTGTGCCACTCGCCAGCCTCTTAAAAATAGAGTAATCCGTAGGGCTATCAAGAGAACAAAGGTTCTGAGTTATCTATAATTGAAGAAGAGCTCAGAGATAAATTTCATAAGTGTTTTAAATATAAAACGTTAGACTTGGAAAAGACATTAGCAATGAATTGATACAAGACCCATTTTATAGGTGAGAAAACTTGTGGACAGAGAAATACAGTGGTTTACACAATGTCACATAGCTGGTAGGGACCGGCACGGTATCACATAGCCAGTGCAGCTTAGCTTTCTTAATGCCATCCTAGGCCATAATCCACTTTAACATATTTTTTTTCCCAAGTAATCCAAACACCTCAAAAGAATCAGCTGGTTCTTCTACTCTTTATTACAACTTTCCTTTTAAATATCCCAATCAACTCTGTCATCAATAAATTGCCACTTCACTGAGAATAAAAGTGGAGATAGTATTCACTGAGATAGCAGTGCTCTGTTAAATGATTAGCCTACATAAACAAGGAAGTAGAAACAGAAAAACTGTGAATAAGGAACGTTCCGTGTGCGTAAAAACGATGGCACCCTTTAATTTTAGTTTCCTTGTTTTTGGCTGTAGAAAGCTTCTACAGTCATTCAGCTGTTGTAAATATCATGTAACCAATGGTCATTCCACTACCATACAGACATTTTCCTCATTATTTCTCTTAAACTTACCTTCATGAGTAACTCTAAAATTAACTGTGGTGTAGCTGTGCAGTGGTTATTCTTCTTTAGAGATATTTGCTGAAACATCCACAATGCAAAGCTAACCTCATTGATTAGATATGAATATGTTCATAAAGTACTGGGAAATACCTCATATATCATTTGTGAACGTTTGTGTGTATGTACACACACATATGGTGACACATAAAATTAACCATTACAAACATATATATTTAAGACCAGTTTTGTCAATACCTAAAAATACATCCAGCCAAGAAGGTGAAAGATCTCTATAAGAAAAACTACAAACATTGATGAAGAAAGTCGGAGATAACATAAAAACATGGAAAAAATATTTCATGCTCATACATTAAGAATTAATATTATTAAAATGGCCACACTGCCCAAAGCAATCTACACATTTAGTGCTTTTCCTACCAAACTACCAATGTAATTTTTTTCACAGAATTAGAAAAAAAAACTTCTAAAATTCATATGAAACCAAAAAAGGACCCCAAACAGCCAAAGCAAACCTACAGACACATATAAAAAGCTGAAGACATCATATTATCTGACTTCAAACTATGGTATATAAGGCCATAGGAACCAAAACAGTCTGATACTGGTTAAAAAGAAAAAAAAGATACATAGTCCAATGGAACATAATAGAGAACTCAGAAATAAAGTTGCGCACCTACAGTCATCTGATCTTTAAGGAATTCAATAAAAAGTAAGCAACAGGGAAAGTAATTTCTATTTAATAAATGATTCTTGGATAGCTGGCTAACTACATACAGAAGAGTGAAAGTGGATTCCTACCTCTACTATATAAAAAATTAATTAGAGATTTAAATGTGTAACATCAAACTATAAAAATCCTAGAAAACAAAACCTAGGAAACTCTATTCTAGACATTGGCCTTATAAAAGAATTTATGAGAAAGTCCTAAAACATAGTCGCAACAGAAACGATAATTGATAAGTGGGACCTAACTAAACTAAGGAGTTTCTGCAAAGCAAAAGAAACTATCAACAAACAGACAAGCTATAGAATAGGAGAAAACATTTGCAAACTATGCATTCAACAAAACTAATATCCGGAATCTATAAGGTACTTAACTCATCAAACAGAAAACAACTTTATTAAAAAATGGGCAAAGGACATAGGCAGACATTTCTCAAAAGAACACATAAAAGTAGCCAACAAACATAAAAAATGTTCAACATCACCAATCATCAGAGAAATCTAAATCCAAACCACAATGAGATACCATTTTACACCAGTCAGAATGGCTATTACTAAAAGACAAACAAACCCAACATATGCTGGTAAGGCTGCAGAGAAAAGGGAATGCATATACACTTTTGGTTATAATATAAATCAGTTCATCCATTATGGAGAGAAGTTTGGAGATTTCTCAAAAAACTTAGAACTATCCTTCGATCCAGGAATACCACTACTGTGTACACACTCAAAAGTAAATAAATTGCTCTAACAAAAAACATAAGCACTCACGTTCATCACGGGTCTATTCACAATAGCAAAGACATGGCGTCAACCTAGGTACCCGTCAATGGTGGAGCCATAAAAGTAATGAAATTGTGTTCTTTGTGACAATGAGGATGCAGCTAGAGGCCACTGTCCTAAGCAAATTAACACAAGAATAGAAAACCAAGTACTGCAGGTTTTCACTTACAAGTGGAAGCTAAACACTGGGTACTCATGGACATAAAGACAGCAACAATAGACACGGAACCATAGAAACTACTAGAATGGAGAGAGAAGAAAGGGGGCAAGAGTTGAAAAACCACCTATTGGGTATATCCTCACGACCTGGGTGATGGGATCATTTGTATCCCAAACCTCAGCATCATATAATGTAACCATGTAACAAGCATGCACATATACTCCCTGAATCTAAAATAAGAGTAAAAATTATTTTAAAAAAGTTTCATCAACACATATGTGTATATCACTATGAGTATATTATATGTAATTAATATAATAAATACATATCAATAAAATATATTTTTGTCCAGCCAGTCATCATGTTACCTGTCTTTCTGTTCTTTAACCTCACAAAAATAAAATTAGGCTTTCAAAGTTGTTGTTTTTATTTTCTGTTGCCTAGCAGGAAAAAAAAATTGGGTGACTTCTACTTAGTCATCTAATTTAACATCCAGGCTAAAGCAGGGAGAATATCAAGAAGCTTAAGTGTGGGACAGACAAGGAAACAGTTTCATAAGTGTTAAATAGCAGAGAGGTTTTCCTGAATGCCTTACCTCACATACCATTTGCCTTCTTAAAGACTGCTTAATACAGAAAGAAAAATAAAAGAACATTGAGAAACTTTAGAAAAAAATGTTTGGGGTAGAACTGAACAGGCATGAGCTTTGGGTCTAGGATAAGTCAAAGAAGAAAGTCACCAAGAAAAGTACAAAACAAAAATGACACAGGAATCGCCAGGCCATAGAATTAAGCCTGCCACAGGGTGGAAAGTCCTACAGCATGCAAACTAAAATCAACTTACCGAGCTACTCAAGTAAGGAGATGAGCGTTGTTGGACTATCACTTGAGGTGGACACACAAGTCCACTATGGAGAGATTTTTTTAGTATCTATACTAAACCTACTTTGATTCTACAGAATATCTGCTTTATAGCAACATTGCATTTAGGTTATCTAACTCCATTCTTTTGAAATCTAAATTGGCCTATCCATTTAGTTCTCCATATTTAATATGGAGAACTTTGCAGAATAGGAATTTTTATTTGTAGTAACTAGTCACATTAATAAATGTTTATTAGTATCTTTTGATACATAGAACAGACTCTTGTTTGAGTATTAGGATATATGAAGAAAGTTTATCACCCTTTGAGAAATTCATAATTGGTCACTTGGTGAATTTGTACTTTATTGCCTTTCCTGTGAGAAGTGCATTCCTTGGTTGAATCTTGAAATCTTGAATATCGAAATCTCTAATACAGAAAAATTTTGTTTTCATTAATGTTGAGAAATGTCGCCACTATTATGTTTCTATGGTTGGATCTTTGGTGGTTACCCATTATCATTACAGACAACAATTTCATATCATGCTACTAACATTCTCAAATATCATTCTCAAATGTATGAATTAACAAAGGAACTGTATGAAGTCCTGAGAACCACAGGAAAATGTATGTCTTTTTTTTTAAGCTAGATATTTAAGAACAAGGCACAATACATCTTGAAGAAAAATTTATAAAACGAATAGAATCTTGACAAACAAAGCATTATGACTCCATTCACAATTGTGATAAAGACAGTAAGCTGAGCTTTCAAAACTGCGTCTTAGAAACTTTGTCCTAACTCAGACTTCTAAGGTTTAACCACCCATGCCAATCACTATGTGTTGTGAATTTCAAGTATCACTTCTGCCTTTATTTATTGGACCTGCTGATTTTTCACTTCTGAGTCACAGCATTCCAGCTGTGTAATCACTGCATCATTATTTTTAAGAAAAGGAAAGAAAGGAAGGGAGGGAGAAAGGAAGGAAGAAAATTAAAAAACTCTAACCTTTTTTGCATAACAAAACCATGTTTTTCCTTCAAATTACAAAAATTGACAGCAGAGTTTACACTTTTCTCACAATTGCAAATACAGTCGACCTTTGAACATGCATTTGAATTGCACGAGTCCACTTACATTTGAGTTTTCTTCTGTCTCTCCCACACCTGAAACAGAAACGCCAGTGTTTTCTCTTCTCAGCCCTCCTCAGCCTACACACTGTAAAGACAATGAGGATGAACACCTTTATGATAATCAGTTTCCACATAATAAATAGCAAATATGTTTTCTCTTCCCTGCAATTTTCTTAGTAACATTGTTTTTCTTCTAGCTTATTTAATGGTACAAATTCAATTGTACAAATTCAACTGTACAATTAAATAAGCTAGAGGAAAAATAATGTTACTAAAAAGTATATAATACATGTATAAAAGTATGTAATACATACATAAAATATGTGTTAACAGACTATGTTGTCAAAAAGGATTCTGGTCAATAGTAGGCTAGCTAAAAGTCAGGAAAACCAAATGCTGCATGGGAGTTTTGCCACTAACAACTGAATTGTTTAAGAGTCAACTGTATTTCTCATTATTAAAAAAAGAAAAACTATACTCACTAAAAACAGTTGCTGATAGAACCACTCCTAGTATCAAAATCTGTATTAGAGTTTTCCAGAGAAACAGAATCCATAGGATATGAGTGTGTGTGTTTATACGTTAATATCTAAATGTATGTATAAGCAGAGGTTCATTTTAAAGAATTGGTAAACATGGAGGCTTGGCAAATCTAAAATCTTCTACAGTAGGTCACTAGGCTGGAGACTTAGAGAACAGTTGAAGTTTGAGACCAAAGGCCATCAGCTGGTAGAATTCATTCTTGTTGTAGAAGTTGAGTCTTTTTCGTATTAAGGCCTTCGATTGATCGGATGAAGCCCACGTATATTATAGAGGGCTCTTTTCTTTACTCAAAAAGTCCTTTGACTTAAATGTTTATCTCACCTAAAAAACACCTTTACAGAAAACATCCATAATAATGCTTGATCAAATATCTGGGTACCATGGCCAGCCAAGGTGACAAATAAAATTAACCATCAGAAACACGATATAAAACCAGTTCTATTAACAGAAGAAAAACTCAAGGAGAAGGAAACATTATTATAAAGCCAGGTACCCATTGCCCCTTTTATCTCAGTTCAGATGTGCCTGCAGAATACTTAAAAGACCACAAAGCCTACCTTTACCAAAACTGTTTCTTCTGAATACTATGCATGTGTGTGTTATGTGTGCATAACCCAGATGTATTATTTAATGATAGAAATGTTAAGCGACATGGAATAACGTTTTGGAATATGCAAATCCTCACGTATCACCACATTATCACTGCCCTTTTCTGTAGATAAAGTATCTTCCATTCGCCATCCCCTAAGAGAGAAATACTTTCTGCTTCTTTATTTCAATTTCCTCTCTTAGATTAGAGTGACTTGCTGTCTAAATATGAAGCATTTTGTGACCAATTATATAAAGTGCCTTTCTTCTCTATATT
The DNA here is from genome assembly GCA_028533165.1 of Leontopithecus rosalia. Lineage (NCBI taxonomy): Eukaryota > Metazoa > Chordata > Mammalia > Primates > Cebidae > Leontopithecus > Leontopithecus rosalia. The sequence goes on from CM052662.1 coordinate 89,127,880, forward strand.
CATATCTCTTCATAAATTATGTATTCTTTGTTAGATTTGTGGGAATTCAAAAACAGTGCATTTCAAACTTTTTAACTGAAAGTCATTTGTATATCATTGGGGTCAACCATTTTAAAGGACAATGGTTGTAGAAAAACAGCTCTTTTATACATTCTACATTTTGATTTTGTTATGGTTTGATAGTGTCTCCCCAAAAGCAGGCATTGAAAACTTAACCTCCAATGGAAGTGTTAGGAGGTAGCACCTAATGAGAGGTGATTAGGCCATTAGGACTTCACCCTCATGAACAAATTCATGCTGATATCATGATATCATATATCACCCTCATGAACAAATTCATGCTGATATCATGATATCATATATCATTTTTCTGCTATGGGATGATGTAGCCAGAAGGCCCTTAAAAGATGCTGGCATCTTGATTTTGGACTTTCTAGCCTCCAGAATGTAGGAAATAAATTCATGTTCCTTATAAATTATCCAGTCTCAGGCATTCTATTATAGCCGCACAAAACATACTAACAGATTATCTGAGCTTCTGCAGCAGCACCCTGAAAATATTAAGAGATAGTAATGTCAGTGATGATAGTGATGGTGAAGACAGTGAGTGGTGGTAATGGGGAGATGACAGGGAGTAAAAAGAGCGATCGTGGGAATAACCTCTGCGTTAAGACTGAGCGTAAAGTACCGTAGTCCAACTTGAATTCCACCATTTAAGATAACATTATTTACTATTTTTATTTCAACCATCTATATCTGCTAGATTTCCTCTGCCAAGATCAGTGAGAAATTGGCTAAGAACTATGTTACAGACCAACTGTATGTCCCTTGTGGCCAAGACTAATTAAAACCTGGCATTGATGAGATAAAGCTGCTCCAGAAAATGGTCACTTGTAATGTATTCCTTAGGAATTACCAAGATTATCTAGTAATAGGTACTTGAGGGCTATGTGAATAGCTAATATACAAGCCGAAGGGATTTCAGAGCTGATGCTTTCCCTGAGTCAAATTCATCTGCTCACATTAAGCTTTATCTTTCATAATCTTGCATGTTTCAAACAGAATAACTATGACATTAGAAGCTGGGCCTGGGGCTCACCAAACCTCCACTTTGCTGTTTCTGTGCATGCTGTGTTTGGTCCTGTCCAGTATTATTTCTTAAAGACATAATAGTGGACCTATTGTGTCTTAAAGATAAGCACAACCTAATGTGTCTCATGATTTTGACTGTTCATGTGAACTCAAGACAGCAACTACCAGTGGAGTTGACTGATCACTGTTGCTATGTAGGTATCTGCATGCTGAATCTGAATGTGGGTCATGATCGGAAAAGTTTGAAAGCCACTGCTTTAGGAGAGGGCTAGCACTACGATTGCTAGTGATCAAAGAATTGTATTTGAGGAACCAATTATTTGTATTAACACAATCTCAGCCTAAGAGGGGAAATGAAACTCATACATTACCTGTTTTAGTGCCCAAATAAGACTTAGCAGCAGAGTAAGACTGCATTAATATAGCCTACGTCCATGGTGGAAGAAATTGCAAGAATGGGATGGACTGGGTGTGGAAAAGGAACTCTGTTATATTTGCAAAAGTATGAATTCCATGGTAAAAGAAGACAGAATATGAAGAACTTAAAAAGAGACTTCAGAAGATAAATAAGAAGAAAAGGGAAAATGAAAATGAAAGTTTGTACAAGGACATATGCATGCACCTCCTGCTGCCACACATACATCATGCCCGTGTGCATGCACCCACACAGATTGTAACAGATTTGCACAACAATGTTCCAACTCACAACTCTCAAGCTGTTTTTGGAGAAATCAGACAATTTGGAAATTCCTACCCATAGGTGTTTGACAGGATACAATGTTATGCAGGACCACACAGAAAGAAACACACACACAAAAATAAATGTTTACACTTAGACCATAAGCAAATTGGCCATCTCTCTTCACACAATTACAGAGCGTAGGTAGAAACTTTCCTTGGGCATAGACAGAAAAAGTTCACCCACCTAGTAGCCTAAACAAGTCTCTGAAGTTGTAAACAAATGTTTAAATCCAATAGCAACTATGGAACTCATTGACTAGTTTATTAGTCACTTGGTAAGTTTGAAAGTTGAAAAGTTTTATGGGTTGAATTGTGTCCTCCAAAATTCATATATTGAAGTCACAACCCCAAGAACCTCTGAATGTAACCATATATGGAAATGAGACCTTCCAAACAGTAATTAAAGTTAAATGAGGTCCTCCAACCCATGCAATTATATTTGTAGATAGGGTCTTTAAAAGATGATTAAGTTAAAATAAGGTCAACAGCATGTACCCTAACCTAATATGACTAGTGTCCTTAAAAAAAAAAAAAAAAAAAAAAAGAAAGAGAATGGGACACAAGATGCAATAGCAAGGAGGAAAGGCCACCTGAGGACACAGTGAGAAGACTGCCATTTGTAAGGCAAGGAGAGAGACCCGAGGAAGAGTCAGTCCTGTCAAACTTTGACCTTGGATTTCCCACCTCCAGAACCATGAGACAATAACTTTCTCTTGTTTAAGCCAATCTGTGGTATTTTTTAATGGCAGTCCCTAGCAAAAAGACAGATTATGAAAAGATAACATTAAAAAGTGAACATTAGAATATTCAAAACATCAAACATTGTAATATGATGATGAAAGAACATATTTCATATTCTTGAAAGAATACATATCTGCTTTTTTTAACACAAAATAGCAGTATTGAAATAGCAACTTTTATTTTTTCTTAATAGAAGGTACCTTCGCAGTGTGCCAGTAAGCCATTAAGTATTTTTAAGGTTATGAGATAATAGACTGTGTGTTCATTGTTCTTGGTCTAGAGATTTCTTACTAAGTGTTGGATAGCACTTAAGAGTAACAAATCGAAATCAATTATTTGTATTGATTTATGTTGACATTTTTGGCATATTCTCCTTTCATTAATGAAAAACATAATCAGCGTAAATAAAATAATCTTGGTATTTGTGAATCACCTACAGGAGGTCTAGGAAAAAGTGTTAATGGCCTTCAAAAGCCTTTCCAAAAATGTCAGGGTGGTCAGTTACCTTAGAGTTTTGTTTGTTTCACTTTTTATTTCTTTTTTCATAAATTTATAAAAGGCCACAGATATATTTTTTTAAAAAACAAAATAAATATTCATGAGCACTCTTTATTGAAGGCTTAGGTATAGATATGTGTCAGTTTTTTTCTTCAGGTCCACAGTCCTGTTCTTTCTGCATTTCCCCACTATAAGGCCATCTATGAAATAAGCAAAATCAGTATTTTGCCATCTGGGCTAATGGTTAACAAGTCACCAATTTTTTGTTGCTTAAGTGTCTGTTGTAATGTGCTTGATGTGAAGCCCATTTCCATTCTACTATTAAAGAAACTGACAAATAATACAAGTGTATTGGGATGGTCCAGGGCTCTTTATTTTACTATGACATTGTATGCTATCCAAGGCAAAAGTAAAAGTAACTGAGAGAGAGAAACTAAGTTTTCAAGTTTTTAATATAGCCAGGCCCCACAGTAGGTGCCATTACATTTCTTCTACTTTATTCCTCAGAACAAATGATATGAGACAGGGTTAACACTCATTTTATAATTAGAGAAACTGAGACTTGAAAAAGTTAACAAACTTGGAGGACCTGGTCTACTGGAGTCTAAAATTTATGTTCTTGATGCCATTTTGAAGGGTGACACATGCTGTTATAGACTCAAGAGTACTATATTAAACAATGTTTAAATTTGGTCTACTCCACGGTTTTGCTGACTATCTCATACTGTGGCAGATACATAGCATCTCTAAATTTCTTCACCTTTAACATAAGGAGAGGATGTTCTGTCAGTGATCTTCAAACTGAACTCTCAAGAATTCTGTGAGTTTAGTAGGGTTGCTTCCAGGGGAAAAAAATGTGCTATTGTGGCATCCCCCTACTTTTTAAACAGAATAGCTTCTCTTTGATTTGTTTAATCTATGAACTTTGTCATGGAAAAAAAACATGTGTTTCACTGATTTTCAAGAAGAAAAGAGTATTATCCAACTAGAAATTTTTAAAATGCCCTCCACTGGTAATATGAATGCACATATGGTTTACGGCCTTTGAAAACCTTGAAATTTAAGTATAAAGTCAAACAAATGAATGAATATAAGAGGTCTTTAAAGGAGTACATGTTGAACCACGAGGTGGCCAGGAAAGAAGCTTCTTCACTCAGCTCAGGTCCTATTTGGCATGCATGATTAAGGTGACTCTGTGCTGGAGAATGCAGGAGCTTCTTTCTACCCCTACTGCCAAAAAAGTGTATATTCTGGACTTTGCTTGCTCTAAGAAGACTGTAAGATCCCAACACTCTAGAATTTAAAACTTAATAAATATAGACATTGAGTATGATTTTTGAATAATTTAAATTTCCATCTTATTAAAAATAAAGTTTTACATAGAGAGAAAGGAAAAAACTCAATCACCTACAAAAATGAGAGAAGCAAGGTGAACTGTTGTCTACTTTTCCTCATACATCACCCTTTCAATAAAAAATCACCTTTATGACAAACATATACAGGACTCTTCAACAGTCCTCCCCTTCTATTTTGCGAGATATTTGAATTTGAGGAGCTAATGAATACATTTCACATGAAAAGCCAAAGGTGAGATGGACATGGAAGTCTGGCAGATAGAGATAAACTTCAGTCATTACTGTCAGAGTTGTTGAAGTATGTATCCTTGGGCTCATTAGCCAAGTTGGGCCTTCTAAGAATTTCATCCTGTCAGTCACTGGCAGCTCTAATATCTCCCTTCCCACCACTTCACCCTACAAAGTGGTTTGGTTCTGCAAAACTTACTGCCTGGTCTCGAGAAAAAGTTACTTGTGTTTTCTTCAGACTCACATCTCAGGAACGTTGTTTCTCCTTTAGAAGGAAGGAGTAAGAAGAACATTGACAAGGACAGGCTGACATGAATTGATTCAGTCCCTTTGTCTACTTTGGCTTTTCAGTGCTTCTTCCACGGTGGGTGCTTTTGGGGTGTGTGTGTGTGTGTGTGTGTGTGTGTGTGTGTGTGTGTGTGTGT